>VCCN01004206.1:2405196-2433664 GCA_006491835.1 Architeuthis dux | reverse complement strand
GAAATGCCACTGAGCATATTGTATATGTATTCATACAGTAACAATCTACATGCAATTACTTTTAAATAAGATTTGAGGAATATTAATATAATTTTAATAATTAAATAATACCAGCCTATAGTGTTGAAAAAAAAAAAAAGAAAGAAAAAAAAGAAAAAAAAATTTAAATAATGAATCAAAAGCCCTACCTGAGCGGCATATCTGGCAGGAGTGTCTGTTTCTTCATCATTTTCTTCTGTTATGTCAAACTCATCATCAGTCTCTAAACACATTTCTTCAAAGATCACATCCATAATTACAGACTGAGTGTTGTTTTTCAGAATGGCCTGATTGGGAAGGAAAAAGAAAATTCATAAAGTGGTAATTAGAGAGATTTCTAGGGGGTGATTTTTTTGAGAAAAACACACACACACAACCTTTTTTCTAGACATAAGGAGTAAATGTTGAAATTTTCAGCCCTCTAGCTCCATTGGTGACAGTTGACAGTTTTGGTTGACTTTTCTAAAAATAACAACTATTCAAGACTACAAAGCGATAGATATTAAAAAGCATGCGTGACAAAAACTAAGGGATCAATTTAGCATAAACTTACATTGTAAATTGACACCCCCCACCCCGAAACATTTAGGGGGGAATTTTCAAAAAATAAAGACATAATAATTCTAGACATAATAAGGAGTTAATGTTTAAATTTTCAGCCCTCTAGCTCCATTGGTGCAGCCTGTATGTGTGATACATACATAGCCAGCCAGACCAACTTAAAAACTAAACAAACTTATGTTGACAGTTATTATTATAATAGAATCCCAAAGACAATACCTTTTTCTTTAATGTTATAAGGATCTTAATGGTGCTCATTGCTTTTATCCGAACCATGTTCTGCAGGTCTTTCCTTGGCATGATCTATAAAAAGAGAAAGAGACAAGAACAATTAACACCACCTCCAGAAAAAAAGATGAACAAAAACTAGCATTCCAGGACGGCTTCCCTTCGGCAATGAGTAAAACGGCGTTGATAGGAAATAAAGAATAAGCTTCAAGTGATACTCAAACTCACATCCCTCACGCCAGAGGGAGGCTAGGTTTACACCCTACAGCTCTACCAAGTGTGCTATGGAGCCAACCAGCGAGCGGAAGCCCAAATCAAATTTGTAAACCTACTCTATTCTGATCTTGTTGCCATAAACCAAGACTCCCTCCGTTGTGGATTCTTTTTCCAATCAATGCTGTTAACTCACTGCCGAAGGGAAGCCGACCCGAGTAAAGTTGAGATAGAAAGCAACTAAAAACTAGCATTCCAAGAGAAATTATGAATCACTGCCACCCATATATGTTGTGTTGGGGGTAATCAATTAAAAAGTTGGGCTGTTATCACTAAAAAATGTCAGAATTTTCAACAAAAAAAAAGGTGGCACAAACTAGTGACCAATTTAGCATAAGCTTATATTGAAAATTGCCCCCCCCCCCCATTTTGGAGGGTAATTTTTTTAAAAAAAGAAAAAGAAAAAAAAAGAAGCATTTTCACTACTCATTGAGGGGAGTATGTGTACAAGATTTCAAGTTTCTACTATGAACAGTAAGGGCTGGGTGAAGTCCAGATACATAGGTAGATACATATAAGTGTGTGAACACATGAATAACCTAAACCTTTGGTAGCTGTGATTAATAAAGATGATGGTAAATAGTAGTCATAAAAATTAATGATTTATAATAAAAAATAAAAATAAATTTTACATATAAACTTATTTCCAGACAAAGTTGTATCAATACAATACAATGACAATTCAAGGCGAAACCAAGTAGAGGCCAGGCAACCGGATGACTGGAGTCATCGACTGGAGGTGACAAAATTGGAATGAGCTGTAAACAGTGTTGTCTTTTTTAAAAAGAAAATTTAACCCAGAAATCCTCAGTTTATTCAAAGTTTTATAGTTTTTCATGTTACATTTATGTTGGATTGATAAACCAAAGCTAAAAAACATGCAAAGAAATGATATTTTTCATCAAAATGTGTGTTGTTTATCACAAAGAAAATTTGGAGAAAATTGTAAGATTACATTTTTGTGACTAAATTCTTTATAACTGGAGAATTTTTCATAAATTTGACAGTGTAAAAAATTGTTTTTTTCAATAAAAAGTAAATGGCGTACCTTCCTTAGAACAAAGGAAAGAAGAGAATGGTTTAAATAATTTTAAGAATATCTTAGATAAATCTACTTACTTCCTTTTGACTTGTACTTAAGACAATCCAACACAAGTGTAACATGAAAAACTTTGAATAACTAAAACTTTCTGGGTTATGTTCTTTTTAAAAAAGACAACACTGCTTAAGCACATTGCAATGTTGATGACTCCAGTCATCCGGTTGCCTGGCCTCTACTTGGTTTCGCCTTGGGACAATGCAATGCAATATGAGGACAAAAAGAAACAAAGTAAACTTAGACTTGGAAAAGTCACATATGCGGAGGACACACAGACAAACATTATATAAACTTACTTCCAGACAAAGTTGTATCAAGTTTTTCAAATAAGGAACAACAATGGCCACTTCAAATTCGAGTAAACTGTCAAACAATTCCATACATTCACAGGCCCAGTCCTGAAAGAGAGGAAATAGATAAGCAGTTATTACAAGAAAAGGAATAACAATCACATAAACACTTATAGGTAGAGTTGCTAGATTGGGATACGAGTGGAGATAATCCAAACTTTATCTCAGACTTAACCATCACAGGCATTGGAGTAGCGTTGAATTTGGAAATCAAGCCTGAGTTAAGAGGCTGGTATTGAACCTCTGCCTCGAACACCTGTGTTCGGTAAGTCTCTGAAATAAAGCTCAGATTATCTCCCCTTCTGGCCAAACCTGGCAACCCTGGATCAGATACAAATATAAAATGGGGCTTCGTTAATTTCATTTTAAATACATTTGTTTTCTGATATGCTAAACTATTTATTCAAGTAGGTTTAAGACGAAAGAAAAGCAGGAGCTTAAATAAACAAACAAGTTAAAAAAAATTTTTAAATCAATTATTTTAAAAATCAAAAAACATTAAAAAGAATGCAAGAAAAATGTTCCAACCTGATTATGAGCGAGCATCTTGTTTACAACTTCAATCACAGGAGGGATCAGCTTTTGAACTTGTTTCTGAAACAAAATCAACAAATTATTCTTTTCATAGGAAATAAGAAAATAAATGGCAATTTACCCTCATCTTAAATTTTAGTAGTTTTCTTTTAAATCACAATGTGTAAACACTGTTATGCCAGTCTTACTGAAATAGTGATTAAACAAACTAAAAATTAGGATGAATGTAAATAGTAGTCAAAAAATAATAAAAATGGTTTACAATACTTGATTTAATAAAAAACAACATAAAATAATCGTTTTTTTACTAAAACTCAAATGGTAATTGCTGTGCCAGCTTAGTACAAAAGTAACAAAAATGTTGATGCAATCTATTTTTGATGGTTAAGTCGTCCTACTTTGACAAATAAATTAATATAGCAATAAAATGACAAGTTTAGAATCCAGGGTGTTAGACAGGTATTTGATCTATTCACCGTTTTTATAGTATTGTCAAGTTTTACGAGGTCCAAATTGTATAAAAAGCCAAAAATGGTCAAAAATTTATAAAAAGCCAAAAATGGTCAAGAAATGCCAAAAGGCCCAAATCATCAAAACAGAGCTCAGCTGAGTTGGGAATTTGATTTCTATTGGGAATTAGCTGTTAAACGGCTAGTGAAGACGCTGGTTAACTTCCAGGATTCCTATGATATAAACATGTATAATGCAAATACAGTTATCCCTTGCCATTCGCAACGTTAGTGGTGCCATTGAGGCACAATGTGTGTTAAATCCATGAAGATTTTTTTCTGACCCCTTCCAGTCCCCAAAAAACATAAATCTTGTACCATAACCAGACCTACCAAGTCTCCCGCATTTTGTTGATTATCTTGGTTTAAAATTATGTTAAGATAGGTTTTCAATATATTGAAATAGCTGTTTTAGGGCTTCTAGAATTGAAAATGTTCTTAAACCCCACCCCGCAAAGTTGGGAGATTTTTTGAGGAAATCTCTGAGAATTTCTAAACCATGACACATCTGAATAACCTGCATAAACACACACGACTTTACCATTCAAAAATTGTAAATGTACAAATAAATAAATGAATACAGTATAAAAAAAAAAAAAAATATACAGTTAATTAATGAAAACCATAAATTTTATAAAACTACAGTACAGTGAATTGGGAAAGAAATTTTAATCTCTAAAATTACCGTTCAACCAACCATTTCGCAAGTGTAACATTAAACAAGTTTTTCAACCATGATTATCTCCAGGTATATATTGTCTAAATAAATAATTTTTAGTTGATAATTTTCTACAATCTTTCTTCTTAATTTAGATTACAAGTTCCAGATGTTTTTATCGACACACCACTTTTTGTCAAAAGTCTGTGGTAGTTGCTATACTATAAATATATATGCATTTATCATTTCCTAAACTTTTTATGTTTAGTTTAAACTGTACAGCGTATCTTTTATGATTGGGTTTTTCGCGGTATGCCGCAAAACTCCAAAATATTCCAATTAAATTATTCAACACTGAACCGCGATTATCGCAAATGACAAGAGTTAACTGTATGTATACACAGAATAAAAAAGCAATAATTTCTTGAAACTGGCTTAAATGAAGCTTTTGAGGACAGCAATATGCAACAAGTTTCACATTACGATTGACTAGAAAATATGTAAAACAGATCTGGTTAGCCAATGCATAAGATTCATAAATTATTGAGCAGGTCTAGAAAAAGTTTTAAAAAGATCAATACATTTAACGGGCAGGGAGGTAACACTGTATTTAAAGGATTTTACAAGTCTTATGAAGTTCTTTGGAATGCCTTTTATGGAACACTTACCATTTCATCATCACCAGTTATGATGACCAGCTCAGACAATGTCCTAAAAAATAAAAAATTAGAGAAATAGAAATTTTGATAATTTATTACATCTTAGAAATAATACCAATATCTAATCAATACTGTGCGCTCCGGAAAAATACGCACAATGAAAATTTAGAATAACTTTTTATTGCATTGAGATTTTGAACTGTAGAAACTGCAGTTGAACTAAAACTTGAGTTCTTACACTTCAGTTGTGTGACCCCACGATTTGAAAAGATTGGTTCCTGCTGGGAAGGAACCAGAGCCGGTTACTGAGCAGGTACTAACCTGTGCTAGCTGAATCGACTTATGTAGATCACATCCAATCACCACATGGCAACGATGCATTCAAATTTATCTCATTACGACAATTTATAATAACACAGAGCCTGCACATTACACGTATCTCTTATTGAATCTTGTTAACTCTCGAATACAAATGTAATATCAAGGGGAATAACTACCTCCTTCAACCTTTAGGTAATTTTTTTTATTTAAAAAAACATCCTATTCAATAAGAGTTTCATTATTTTTTTTATCCTATTCACAGAAGAGTTCGACTGTCAATTAGGGGCGGCATAAAGCGGTTTATGACACTAAGAGTTTAATGCTTTGTGATAAACTAAAATAGATACTCAATCAATGTGAGAAGCCTGAAGAAAATACTCAAACCTTGCCTGACCCCCAGGAGTCATCAGCTAATGAAGGCATGCTGAAAACAAGCCTGACCCCCAGGGGTCATCTGCTGATGAGGGCTCTGTCAGAGGCACTGCTGCTTTTTCCACAGCAGTAGTTGTATAAATCTATTTATCTTATACTTAATTTCTTAGAAGCCAAATCTTTCCGAATTATGAATAGTATTACAAATAAGGTTATTTATCTTTTTCATGAGTGATCAAAAACATTTCATAGACTTCTTTTAACTCTTAAATTCATACAGGAAATTTTAAATGTTAATATCAAGCGGAATAACTACCGATCAAAGTTACCTCCTTCAACCGTTAGGTATTTTTTTCTTCTTTTTTTTCTATTCAAGAAGAGTTTCATTATTTGTTATCCTATTCACAGAAGAGTTCCACTGTCAATTAGGAGCGGTCTAAAGCGGTTCGTGACATTAAGAGTGCATAAGAAACAAGTCTAGAGAAACATCAAATTCAACTCCATTTCATCTCTTGATAATTGTGAAGAAGGAATATAAAGTATGAGGAAGAGAACTCACAGAATGGCATAATACGGCACCATTAGGGTCTCTTGTTCTGAAAGAGACTCAGAGAGCAGTTCCAATACAGAGAGAAGATGGGGCTTCAATTGTTCAGTTGCCATGGCAGCCACTTTATTCATCAAAAATATGCCAACCTGGGAAGGAAAAAAAACAAAACAACATTATCAAATGCAAAACAGCATCCAGAAAACAAACATCCAAATTTGACCAGCCTTGCACGCTTGCCAGATTGGGCTACAAGGGGAGATAATCAGAGCTTGGTCTAAGAGACTTACCCAACTGGCAACCCCGGGTGTGGACCATTTAAAGAAACACAAAATTTTCAAAATTTTTCTGCTTTTAAAGCATGGTTGGGGGGGGGACAGCACTTTCGTCTACATCACTTTAGCAAATATCAGTTTCATATCTCCAAAAGTTCTCAATGAATTTCAATGACATTTTGTCGAATGGTGGACTATTTGGCTAAGAAAGAATTGATGAAATTCCAGGAATTTTTTGTTTAAATTAAATTTTTGGAGCTATCTTGGAATTTTTCCCCCCTCTCAATCGAAAGAAAATACTTGGTTCCACCGATTCTTCCTTAGCCCATGGTGAACCATTCGGTAAAATATCATTGAAATTTATTGAGAACTTTTGGAGATATTGTGGGGACAAAAGTGATTCTAGACGAAAGCGATATAGACAAGTGCTGTAACCCGTTTTTGGGGGAGTGGACACGTAGGTTCCATTTCTATACAAAAAAAAACAAAATGAAAATAAATATAATCATTACTTACTTCTCTATGGTGTGGATCAGAACTGCGAGTGTATTCCAGAATGAAGTTAAAAAGTTGTGGCCAATTCTTGCCTGGCAACTCATGTTTGGCAACAGTCGCAATGATCTGAGCAATTGAAGTTTGCACAGTTTTTCTGAAAAACAAAAACGATAAAAATTCAGAAGTCAACAGAGCAGCAAGATTTAAACTATTTCGTGGAACCCCAGGGTTTCCGTGAAACAAAGTGACATTTTTGCAATATACTTAACGATTCCTTCACAGCTTTTACATGTCTTTATTTTATTTCCTTAACACGAACAGTACTTTTTATATAAGAAAAAATTAACAACATTTGCCCTTTTGATTAAAAATATCTTGGATATTTACATGACACGGATGCTGTTCCAGTCAGTGGTTGCTCATATGTCTGTTTTTCCTCAGTAAGTTTTGTTCTTACTTTTTGATTCAAGTGTGTATTTTCTATTTGGGTTTATACACATTCGGATAATTCCATAAATAAGGCCAAACTCTAATAGTTACATACATATGTAAATATATATATGTAAATGGGAAAGTTGTTTTTTGAAGGGGTTCCCTAGAAAATTTAATTATTGAAAAGGGTTCCAGAGTTGTTAAAGTTTGAAGATCACTGGTCTATAGTTTTGAGAAGGGTCATTAACGTTCACAGAGCTTTTGAACGATTGAACTCCTTGTTTATGTTCTTCAAACAACGTTTTGGAGGATCCATTCTACAGCCTTCTTCAGGTATACTATCCAAATGTAACAGTATTAAAAAGAAAATTGTTTTTTCTCAATAGCTTATAACATAGGATTCAAGTGTTTTTGATTCCTCCCCTCGTTAGGTCAGGATTTCCATACCTAAGTGTATAAGTCAGACTAGTGCGGAATTCAACTTGACGTGTCTTCCATTAATCAACAGGGACAAGGTATGGAAATCCAGACCTAAAACAAGGAAAGGAAAGAAAAACACCCAAATCCTACGTTATAAGCATTGCTGCTATTGAGGGAGAAAACAAAATTTCTATTTACTACCATTACATTCGGATAGTACACCTGAAGAAGGCCGAAGAATGGATCAGTCGAAATGTGTTAACATAAACAACAAGGTGTTCAATCATCCAAAAAACGTTGAATTCAGAATTAATTTGGAACTTTTTAAAACGCAGAGAAAATTAAGAACATATTTCATTTTTAAACTATGAAAATGAAAATTATTTTCAATTTCAGTATTCTGGACGTTATAAATGTTAAAATTCTAAAACTCAAAATTTTTTTTTTTTTAAACTGTAAAATTTTAAAGTCAACGTTTTTATGAACGTAGTTCTGTCTTACGTATGTCTTCTGATGCACATGTTACAGCTGTTTAGGCCATTTTCAACATCTTAACTGTGTGACCATCTTGCAAGCATTTGGTAGGTGTGAGCGTTATTAAATTACATTTCATTTTTAAGTAATTTTTGCTTGACATTCATAAAATTATTTTAAAATTTCATTCTTTGTTCTTGTGGTCAGTCAAGTCATGGTTGGTGTATCAATTACAAAGCATGGAACAATCTAAAGGAATGGTTCTTAACCTCATTTGGCGCCATGCCCCACACCCCACCCAGACAGCTCAAAAAACTTGATGTCTCCCTTACTATACAAAGAAATCAATTTAATTATATAATCATTTGGCAAAAATAACCCCACCTCAAATGCTTTCACATATGTATAATCCAATTCTTGCCTTACTATTAATTAATTCCCTCTTCTTACTATCAGAAAACAAAGTTGAAAAAATAAATATGATATATTAAATTCAGTAATAACGCAATTACCTCATGGCTTTTATACCTCACAAAGTTAATGAGTTAAGCATTAGTTACTACTACAATACATGTATTAGTTACAGTAGTAAAATTAGGAATTAATTGTACTGTATAATAATTAGGAATTAATTGTAATAAATAGTATTGTGTGATTCGAAATAAATAGTATTGTGTGATTAGGAATTTATCAGTTGAACTTTAACAAGACCCAGTTTTGAGCTCAAATTGCCCCAAAATATATTCAAATTGCCCCCTTGTGGGGTGCGTGCCCCCCACGTTCAGAATCACTGATCTAAATACTTACTCTGTTTCTTGAAGGAACAACTGGATAATGTTTTCTCTAATACTGAAACAGAAAAAAAAAACATGTTCTTTTGTTAAAATGGATTAAAATAAGTATATTCCAAAAGTTTTTCCCATAATAAAATATAAATCTCTTGTAGCAGATTATCAAATGAATGCAAACTTATTTACTAACAGTTTTCTAAGGTTGTCTTTACCACAAGGTTGTCTTTACCACAAGTGAGCATCTATTTTTTAACCAACCTTCTTTCCAATTACAATACTTCATATTATTTCATCTGGTACAAAATTACAAAAGTTTTTTAATCTTCTAATTAATAGACTATGGACTATGTACGTAACGCCCTGTCCTAAAATTCATAACTCCTTGAGGCGGGTTTTCAGCTAGTAATAATAATATTTGTAGTAATATAAACAATGATAATAGTAATAATGAGCAAGTGGAGTGTCGACACCTGTGATTCTTTCGCCACAGAGGATGGACGAGTCCCACTCTGCTAGTCACTTGTATGACTGGCTACCAGTCGGGCGAAGACAGCAATGTGGATGGCCCAGAAGAACCCTGAGAGGCATGCTAGAAGCTCAACCTCGACAGGAGATAGGACCCTACCCACGGACCATAATGAATGGTAAAAAGTTGTTGCCCAATGCCACAACGGGACAGGACTATCTAATTGCTATATATATCTATAATATTAAAACGTGTAACCGCTACCATCTCTATTTGCCATGTCATGCTGTTGCATCACACTGTAAAGGGAGTGGAGAGATGAAAGCAGTCACTGCTCGTACCCACTTTCCACCAGCACAGCAACCCACAACTCAATGTAAAAAATGGACACGAGACAGGCAAAAGATTATTTTGTTGAAAATAAAATGCTAAATTTAAAAGTATAAAAAATTGAAGCCAACAAAGGAGAGGGAAGGAGGGGGGGTTGAGAAAACAATTTTCACTGAAAGCAAAGAAGAGTAAAAAGAAAAGAAAAGACGAAAGAGGAATTTAATAAAAGGGTAAAGAAGAATCGTATAAAGGAAAAGGAAAATTATATCATAGAAAATAATGATAGATAAGATGGCGTGGAAGGAGTGATATAAACTAAATAGATCTTTTTTATAGAGTTAAATATTTTTTTAAACTGGAATCTCTACAGGTACTTCTAGTTAAATTCAATAGTAAAAACAGTTACAACAAAAAAAGGGCATACTTTTTGCGTATAACTTCATTTAATACAAAATAGAGATGTTTTTTCTGGATTTTTTTCCGGAGAAGGACAGCAGCATATTGGCGAACCTTTGAAAAGAGACAAAAAACAAAATTACAATAAATATTAAACATCAACAAAAGGATAATGACATTAGAGTTAATTTCGAAACAAACTTTATTTTGTATAACTTTTTGAAATGTGTATCTTGTACAGATAGATCTATTCTGTTATCAACAAATCTTGTACCATAAACCTTTTGATAAACAAACACTTTATCATTCCCAAATTGTAAATGTACAAATAAATAAATGAAGTAAAGCATACAGTAAAAAGAATATACAGTTAATTAATGAAAACCATAAATTTCATACAACTACAGTACAGTGAATTGGGTAAAAAAAAGTGTATCTAATTCTCATGGTTAAGCAGTTCGCGGATGTAAACAAGTTTTCAACCACAATTATCTCCGGTTTATATTGTCTAAATAAATAATTTTTAGTTGATAATTTTCTACAATCTTTCTTCTTATTGATAACACAAAGAGTATTACGTTAAAATTAATAGATTACAAGTTCCAGATATTTTTATAGACACATGTCACCTTTTGTCAAAAGACCATGGTAGTTGCTATATTATAAATATATAAGCATTTATGATTTCCTAAACTCCTTATGTTTTGTTTAAACTGTACAGCATATTTTCTATGATGCATTTTTTCACATTAAGCTGTAAAACCCTAACCCTGCCAAGTCTCACGCATTTTGATACATTCTCACGCTCACTCATTAAAGGAAAATTCTCACGCAATTTATCAAAAATGTTAGATTTATTTAGATTTATTAAATTGGTTTAGCTTTCTGATAAAAAAAAAATCTATTTTTATCGAATATTAGAACTCACATTATTTTAAAAGATATATTCGTGCCTAAAAAATCGGAACGTTAGAATGGAGAAGCCAACAAAGTGTAGGAGAAAAGACTTCTGTCTACCATCTGATCTTCGTTAGTTCGGTCGGTAGAACAGCACCGCGTATAGGTGGCTTCCAAGGTGGACGCGTGTTCGATCCCCACACGGAGTTTGTTTCTTTATTCACATTTACGATTTAGGCCGCTCGTTTGCGCAGTCACTCACACCGATGCCAAGCAAATATAGGCTCTCACTAATAAATGTCAATTAAAAGATCAAATACAAAACTTTTGAAACATAAATAGACTGATATATGAATATATATAGATATATAAATATATACTTTTGAAACATTTAAATAGACTTAATTTCAGTAGTTGATATGTCCTGATTTTAGTCAGGTGTGTGTGGGGGGGGGCACGATTCTCACTCATTTTCAACATTGGAACTTGACAGGTATGGCAAAACTCTCAAAAATATTCCCATTAAATTATTCATGACTGAACCACAAATTATCGAAATTGCAAATGGCAAGAGTTAACTGTATAATTTAATAAATTTTCATAGTAATTATTATGGTATTTAAACAATTTAATTCATTGTTTTTTAACCTTTTTCTTACTCAATGCCCCTACTTTTTCAGCTCAAATGATGTCCCCCTTACTAAAAAAAGAAGTAATTTAATTATATATCCTGTGGCAAAAAGAATCCTGTCTAATATGCTATTTAAAAAGGTCTATAAAGCCAAACTTCAACAACTCCTCCTTCAAATACTGACAAACTATTCTTTTGTTAACACTACACGTCTTAAGTGGAGAAATATCTGTGAAGAAACAAATTCTTTGTACAGAGAGAAAAATACAGATATATGAACATTGAGGCATTTAAATCTTTGTGATTTCTTTATTGTTTGAAATTTCATGACAATGCAATTACATCAATTTTATACATCCCAAAGTTAATAAGTTAATCATTAGTTACTATGGAATCTGTAGTAAAATTAGGAATTAATAGTATTGTGTAATTAGGAATTCAAAGTAGGGGGGTGGGGCATTTAATAGTAAGATCACAATAACAAGGAAAAAAGTTGGTTGCATCGGCCCTATACGTCCCCAATTGGGCCAAATTCAAAATAGCGGATTGTGAAAGATTTTGATATCTCAGTATGGACATGTTATAATTCATTGGAAAGCTCTTTCAATGCTGATTAATATTCACGTAAGAACCATGGGCATAAAATCAACGGAATTTGAGTTATTTGATGTCAAAGGTCAACCAAAATTTGTGAAAAATGGTAACTATTTAAATGTTAATGACCCTTCCCAAAACTATAGAAAATAGTTAAGCTTTCTATAAAGCTACCTAGCCTCGCAAATAAAGATTATTTTTAATTTCAAATTTAAGAAAAAATCCTTCTGTAATTTTTCCCCTTACAATATAATGCTTCAAAAGCTTCCTTTCAGTTTGTTCATGACCACTTATAGTTAGTAGCTCAGCAAAGCTCACTTCAAAACTGTAATTCAAGAATACAGTAGCAACAACTGGAGTTTCCTTTAAAAAAAGCTATTTAAACTAATTAATGACCGTTCACTACTGCAAATAGTCAAGTGTCGTATTAACCATGTAGCATTTGCTATGGACCCAGAATTTTCAAGGACCCCACGCCAAATGCTTGCAAGCTATCAACTCCTATTTAGTGATTCTGCATTTGCTCTATTTCTATAGTACTATACTGACCTCAACTTTTATGAACGACTGGGTGTTTAAGGATAGCGATTTTAGCCAATTATCAACTTTTATTTGGGTTATTAATTTAACACAGTAATTAATGGGAGTGTGGTATCTATGTTATACATATACAACACATTTGAAACTGAAGTTATAGCCACTGTACAAAAATCAAAACAAAAACAAAGTAATACTATTACTGAAGACTTATTTTTTAATGTACATTTTTTCAAGTTTTAGATTTTGATTTCACATTCTTAAATAGTGGTTTGCAGCTGTTCTTAAGGTTTTAGCAATCTTTTGTTCAGGTTTCAATTTTTCTTCAAATTCTACTTTTTCATTTTGTTTATTTAAAGCTGCTTGAAAGTTTGCCATACATGGCTTAATTTCTGAAGCTCTCTAAGTTTTGTATTTTTCTTTTCTTTTACGTGCTAATCATTATGGCAAGGACTTGCTACTTCAGTGATCGAAACGGGCGCCCGTCTCTTGCATTTGTGTACCCGAATGTGCTTGTGATGGCTCTTTTAAACTGAAAGCTTTCACAGTACATCCGGGATACTGACGCTTCACTCTTGCCATATACGGGTCTTTCCCCTGCTGTTCTGGCCGATAAAAGGGAGAAGCGACGGTCAAACAGGGAGTTGCGTTTGGGAGTTGCACGACACGGTTATTAGTCTGAGGAGCTCAACAAGTTTTGATCTAGGTGAACCGATGAATGTCTAGGAGGTATCCCGTCAAAGCTTTCATTTAAGCATTGTAGCACTTTACGTGCTATTCAGTGACAGTTCGCACAAAACTGTCAGTGTTTTCCCAACCCCTCTTTAAACCAAAAATGATTATTCAGTTCATTCCACATAACTTTAACATTTAAGTTTGCAGCAGAACTATAGTTCCAGTCAATATTATCCCCCTTCTCTAAAACGAACTTTTTAGTTGCTTTCGACCATTTTCTTCTTGTTTTTAAAAAAAAAAAAAAAAAAAAAAAAAAAAAAAAAAAAAAACAGTATTGCATCATAGATTTATTTCTATTTCTATGCACGCATGGTCAGATTTTCATAGGGCTATTAAATTTACATCACCTATTATACACTCATTGTTTGAGAAAACTTGATCTAATATAGCCATTTGTATATTATTTCCCATGAGTTTACATCTGGTATTTTCTTGTTCCATTTACCAATGCAAACCCTTTGTTGTAAACACGTCTAAATAATCATTTTGCATGACAAATTTTTGATCAATGGAATCTGTTGGAGAAAGAACAATACCATTAACCCAATAATTATTAGGCAAATTAAAATCCCCAATCATTATAACATTTTCAAACTGATCCGACGTAAATGCTACCTTCTCTAATTGATCCAACAATTTGTAATTTTCTTTTGTTAGATTTGGAGATCTGTGAACACATTAAGTTTTAAATTTTGTCCTGAGATTATTTTTACTAATGATTCAGATTTCTCAAACCAATCTAGTTTAGAAACACTTAGAAAGTTATGAACAAAAATTACCAACCCCCTGATTATTTTAAAGTTGGGTATAGAAATTTCTCCTACTCTCCCCGCTGATAAATGTGATTCTGTGATACATATAAAATATGTATAAGCAATATGGTCTTAAATCTGTCATTTTGTTTCTCAATGAGTTGGTATACAAAATTTTCAATTGTTTGCCAGTGTCTCCATTGTTCATTACTTGTTCAAATTAAGGAGTGGTTTCTTTTCAGCTAGAATTTCTTTCTCGTTAATACAAAGTGCGACCTGTGGTGCCACCTGTAGTAATAGTAGTTGTAATATCAGTTGTCGCCCTTTTAGCACAAATTTCTCTTCTCCTTTCATGAGCTGATTCTCTCTGTTCGTATCAGATCTGCATTTAGCCATATTTGTTCATGTTCATTCTCCAATTCCACTCTTCTTCCATATTTATAATTATGTAGGAACTTTGCAACCTCCTCATGCCTCAGGGTCTCCAGTGTTAGTCTTTTTGCTGTTATTATCAGGTTTTCCTAGCCGGACCGCCCTTACAATGTCTGATTTTGGGACAACCACCACAGGTGCAATTATATTAGGACACAAAGAACTGTATTCATTCTTCTTCCTCCTCCTCCTTTACATTTGATAAACCAAATAAATAATATTGTATTATCTGCTCTGTCATATTTGCACCAATGTGGATCGTGCTCTCTGTTAGTGCATATTGGGAGGAGTTTTCTAAACACTTCGGATAGAATTAGAAACCGTCAACCAAAACTGTCAACATAGGTTTCTTTGTTTTTTTAATTGATTACCCCGGATATGGCATGCTGCCAAAAGATGTTGGTCACATGACAGTTTCTATTGAGTGATTACCCAGACCTGTCTCTTTATTGTTCCACTCTTGCGATATCTGTCCAGCTTTTTGCTCAACTCCTTTCTTTACTTTTCTATTCATCAAAAAGGCAGACGCAAAAGTTTTATTTTTTTAATTATATCCTTTTTTTATCTCATCTTTTATCTCATCACAAGTGTCATCTTTTTCTTTCTTGGATTCCTAAGAATTTTGAGTTTCAGACACTTCAATTCCTGCATTCTGGTGAATTTTTATGCAGCAATTTCAAAGAGCAAAATGTTTGGTCTCTCAAAATAAACTATTTGGAAGAAGCAAGAACACCTTGATAAACTCGGAAATAGCAAATGATCTGGTAGACCACTATGTTGGATGACTGAACAATATATTTGTGTTTGTCTTAACGACAGCCGATGTTCCATTTACAAAGTAAATATCAGCTAAACTGGACCCTTATATTGTAAATAAAAATAAGTAAATAAATAAAACTATTTTCTCATTTTTTTTTACTCAAGTTTGCTTAATCGAAACTTCACTTTTAAAAAAAAAATTTTTTTTGCACTAACAGGAACAGAAATGAAGTTGTTCAGTATTTTCTGACTTAGGCCGCTGTGAAATAATCTTTATACACCAAGGGCATCTTGAAGTTTGGGAACCACTGTCTTAGCCTAAGAGGAAAGGGAGTGGAATTAACATTATGAAAATGAATCCTAAACAGATTTGGTCCGATTTCTCATGTGATTCCAAGCATGTGAAAAACGCAATGTGTGCATTAAAGTCTGGTGTGCAACGAAATACAGGACAAATTGCGTCCCGTATTGATTCAGTAAGGGACAGTACATTTTACTTTTCAATACGAGACGGGTGGCAATCCTACCTCGCATGGACATTGTTCTCCATTTTATCATTTTCATTCATGATGAATTTGCTTCGATATTTAGTATCAAAATCTTGACACCAACTGTATAGGGCTTTTTTTTCCAAATTTTAAAATTCACCCCAGCTATTGTCTGCTGGTATGATGTGGGTGCACAGCCCAATACTCCACAAGGGGTCTACAAAGATATACAATAGAAGAGGTCAAATGCAAAACAGACCCAAAAAGAATTGCTTGGTCTGTCGAAGCTTCACCAGAGCCCTACTGTCTACTGCCAGCCTACCACGATGCTGCACGAGAGGTTGGACTCTCTCCCCCCTCCCCATTTGAATTCAGAGTTGTCCCACTCCTAGACTGGTTGCCAACCAAGGCTGAAGAGCTCAGTCTGCCCTGCTATTTACCCAAAGCTGGGGGAGAAGAGAGAGATTTATGCCTTTCTCAAGGGCATTATAGGCTGGTTGCAGAACCCAGATTTTTAGCAAAAGAGGGAAAAAATTACCTACCAAAGCTTTTTTGTGTCATTGGATGCAGAAAAGTGTCCAACATCACATTAAAAATCTCCGTTAATCTGACTTGGGGAAGATTTTTGACCAAACTTTGAAGTTATTGGTAGTTTTTATGACTTTTTCACCAGTCATAGTCTCGGGTGTATTTATGAAAAGAATAAACATCTTACCACCCGAAAATTGCTACAAAAAGTTTAATGTTTTTTTGTATTATCAGGTATACTCAATAACATACTAAAAGTCTACCACAGTCTGACCACCGGAAAGGTATAATTTTCAAGACAGCGTCCAAGATAGCCACCATATCCTTAAAATGCCCATTACTCATTCATCCTAGTCAGGTTTTTCCAACGGTTTTTGTAGTATCAAGTGTGCTCGATAAGATATAAAAAAGTTCTACCACTGTCTGACCACTAGAAAGGTACAATTTTCAAGATTGCGTCCAAGATGGCCACCAAATTAGATACAGAAACGTTTAGACAATCAGTCAATTTTAAATGCCACAATTAAGAGGGAGCAGATGATTCATGTACTGAATGACCTGAAGTTCGGGGTCAAAGTGGACAAACAAATTGTTCAGATTGATCCCTACTTTTCCTCCGTTGTACATCTTTGGAACAACGAGGAAATGAGACGACAGCAGTTCCAACCTCCATGTTCAAGGAATCCTTTGTGAGGCAAATAGAAAAGTCTGAATTGGGGAGAACAATAAAAAAGGATCTGAATAACAAAAGTAATTGATGGTTGCTGGCTGCAGCAAATAGAAAAGGAATGTATGATATGCAGATGTCATGGAGCAGTACAATTCTGTTCTCATATAGAAAGTATGGAATATGTTGTGTCCTGTTTGATGGACATGAAAAGCATTCACCCAATGATCATGGGCCGAGACGTCATCAGGAAGGAAAGGTGTTGGCAGCTGCGATCTCTGAAAATGCCCAAGCACTTAAAGATCAAGAACAATTCATTGGGTTTTTAGTGAATCACCTTCAGGCTATTGGCCATTGGGTCAAGATAAGGGTGACGCAGACATCATGATTGTATCAAGTGCATTGGCAGACAAAAACGACCTGCAGAAATGTTTAGCATGAAAGGGGCCAACCGATCTATACCGGCTGTCATCTAGAGGCACACTCTCTTCATACATGAAAGAGAGTGTCATATGGAGGCACACTCTCTTCATACATGAAAGGGGCCAACAGATCTATTTCTGGTGTCATCTGGAGGCACACTCTCTTCATACATGAAAGAGAGTGTCATATGGATGCACACTCTCTTCATACATGAAAGGGGCCAACAGATCTATTCCGGTGTCATCTGGAGGCGCACTCTCTTCATACATGAAAGAGGCCAACAGATCTATACCGGCTGTCATCCAAAGGCACATTCTCTTCATACATGAGTGACTGCGACACGATCTCAGCAACATTTGGTCTTGGAAAGATGCACCCAATGAAAATTTAAGAAGTGTCTAGGAGTACAAAACTTGGCAGAAAAAAAATCAGTGAACGAGAACAGGAAATTGGTGTAGTATGGTGAAATTTAGCAGGATACACTGACATCTCTGCAATATGCAAGGTAGAGGGCAATGACGGTCAAGTCGAACAGGGTTGAGCCAGAAGGATTGCCTCCAACTGAACGTGCAGCACACTGCCATAGCCTGCGTGTTCATCTCCAGGTTGTAAATTGGACTGATTTAACTAATGACAGTCAAGAAGCAAGGGAATGGGGTTGGGGGATGGAAAAATGACTCTTTGCCATGTGATGACTGACCTGGTGTTTCCCCACCCAAGGTACTGCAATTCATTAGGTGCAAATGCAAATCCACTGTTCCTGCTGAAAGAGTGGACCAAAGTGCTTGATGGCTTCATGCAATAACACGGATATTGTAGCTGTAGCACCTCATCCTCGACCTCCGCCGTCCTCTCCAAGCCTCAACAGACGAAGTCTGGCAGCTGGATTCAAAGCAGAAGCGAAAACTGAAGGCGGATGTACAGTAGCAACAGGAACACGTGATGCTGCTACAAACAATAAAGCATTTATTCAAAGATCAAGTTGATATGTCGTCTTCTGTCTGATATGGGAGGTAATGCGATACAGTACTTCTAAAATCTGCTTCAGGTCAGGATTATTGCTTTTCTTGTGAGGCAGATCTCTGCAGTCCACTACCGGTAGCCTCGCAGAGTATTGAGAGTTTCAGTCTGGAGAGTAGAACTAGGCTATGTCTCATTCTATAGTCTCTAGTTTTCAGTGGGACTTGTACGAGTTGCTTTCACTTGCTACTATACTGCAGTACAAGGCTTCTTTGCCTCAAATGCAGAAGCAACAAGGATTCACCAGGCATCTGGTTCCAAAACTGACTAAAATGCAAAAAACCAAGTTCTTTTATGGGTAACCCTCAATTCTAGGTTTGGGTCTGATGGACACAAAGATATTCAATTTTACTGGGGCCTTCTTCAACCATTACCACACAGGACTCCATTGTTTGTTGCCAATGTGCCAACAACCACTCCAGGATTTCTGATCAAAAAGACCCCACACTAAGAACACTGTCCCATTTCAGGTCGTCAACCAACAACTCCATTCTCGAAACCAACATGGCGTTTCTCAGCTAATATTTTGATAAACTTTCATTCCCATTTCAAGCCTCAAACAAAAGTAATTATTCTGATACAATATAACTCTTACGTATTTGTAAAATCTAGCGTAACTATAGTATCACATAGCGGCGTTGGAGGATGATGATGGTGTTCTGGATATATGATAATTTCAACCTGATGGTTACAAACACCTGGATGTCTTGGCATATTCAGACATTCAAATTTCTGATTGATAGCCAACTTGGAATCTATACTTAGCAACAATATTAATGTTTACTATGAGCACGTGATGTATACTTTTAATTTGCTGCCTGTTAAAACCTGATGATTGCCTCTAGAATTGTGTTATTCTTTTTGTGATAACATGTTCTGTCTGGGGTTTAGACAACTGTGGTATAATTTTCCGAAGCAAAATGTGTTTGCAAAACACAAATGCCCCATGAAAGGAAATCATCCTTTCTTCCCACAAACTGTTTTTGCATTGAAGCTGACAATCGGGGTGGGTGTTTTGCCACAATCTGTCACAGCGTTAACATCTTTGACATACGCCATTCATGGTATCGAGGGGCATAGGTTTAACAAAATACTACACGAGACGGGATTAAGGAATTTAGGTGGGAAACCTCTAATTGTGCGCATACAAACAACGATGAACATTAAGAGTCAAAAAAAAAAAAAACAACAACAAAACCCGGTTGATTTCTGTTGGAATGGCGAGTGCGTTTATATCACAAACAACAAAATTCTGGGGAAAGAAAAAGAGTCTAGTCGAGAGAATTTGTTTCAACAGTCCTTGATAAGTGTGGTACTTTCCATAAGGCAAGAGAGAGGGGGAGCCGGATATTCCTCAGAGAAAAATCGATCTGGCGTTCATAGTACTTACTTTCTAATAAAAGTAAGTCTACAACAATACGCAGGGAAAAATCATGTACTGTTTTAACCAGTGTTTTGTTCGCTAGTCTCCGAGGTGAGAGAAATACGTTTTTCATCATCCAGTTGGCTGCATCTCCGAGCTGCTACTGATCCATCCTTTGTTCCTTCTGGTACCAATTTTAACCTATTGTGCCCTCGAGATTTCCGTAATTTCTCTGTGTGTTTGTTTACAATTCCTTCTTTCCATGCTTTGATGAAAACGACGTAACTACGATAACCCCCCCCCCCCCAAAAAAAATCAAAAAAGAAAAACCAGAGTTATGTCTACTACACCAGTCGCTTTACAGTCAACTGCCTGGATAATTGCATGTCCTATTATTGCAACCTTTTGTCTTGTATCCTTACCCACGAAAAAAACATTCAACAATGTCCACAGAGTGTCAGGAATAGTGTTTGAAGCTACAAAGCTTTCTAGACAGACAGACATGACTTTAGTATATGGTATACATCTGTAACACTCTTATATATTTCAAATCTGGTCCTCAGGATATCTACATCATGAAATGAGGTAAAATTAGAGGCTTATAGTGAAAAAATACAGAAAGTTGATACTACTAAAACCATTTTTGACCTGGATAATATCCTATACACAAACTTTCTAAAGCTGATTATAATAGAGAAATGATAGGGTGAACATTTTTATCGTGAATTAATTTTTCTGGTCAAGTATCCGAGAGGTCAAATGGTGACCTCAGATTTTCATTTATTAATACATTTTTTTCAAGCCTACATAAAAAAGAAACAATGGCATTTTTTGATACAGATAATTCGGATTACAGATATCTGAACTTTTAGATAGCTAGAACAGGAAAAAAGTTATGGCAATTTGAAAAAGAGGAAGTCAACACTTGACCTCAAAATGACCCCGCCCATAACTTTTGAACCGTTGGTCAGATTTTGCTAAAAATTTGTGAATCATGTTTTTCGCACAAAATCTACTCAGTTGATGATCACTTCACTATAATTTAAATATGTTAATAGGATTCCTAGATTCCCAAAACATGGGGTTGGGCACTAAAATTACTTGTCTAGAATGAATAATGAACGAGTAATGGGCATTTTAAGGATTTGGCAGCCATCTTGGACACAATCTTGAAAATTATACCTTTCCAGTGATCAGACTGTCATAGACTTTTAGTATGTTATTGAGCACATCTGATACTACAAAAAAACGTTGAGAAAACTTTTGTTACAATTTTTTGGTGGGTAAGGTGGGTTTTTTCATAAATACAGCCAACTGATTTGGTGGCCATCTTGAAAATTGTATCTTTCTAATGATCAGACAAGGGCAGATTTTTTTGATTTTTTTTATCTTATTGAGCACACTTGATACTAGAAAAACCGTAAGAAAAACTTGTCTGGGGATGAATAATGAACAAGTAAAGGGCATTTTAAGGATGTGGCGACTCGTGACCCAACATCTCTGCACACATCTATCCTGCACCGACATCTGAATGCCGACTTTACTGTGCACGATAACTGAGCACAAGGAGCACCAATAAAAACAAACTATGGAATTAAAACAATTTATTTATTTATTTATAGTTTGCAGGAACAAACTATAAAACTATTTATTATGGTACACTGTTGTTTTCATTTTAAATTGCTATCATCAACTTAGAAAGAAAACAAAAGTAATAATTGGTCTTCTCAAAGTTATAGACAATTCATTTAATTATTGTTTAATTCTTATTTGCTTTATGTTCTCGAGTTTGTTTAGTAATCTTTGGTTTGACGTACATAAACCTATACCAGTGTAGACAGCATACAAAGGCTCAAAAGGTCAGAGGATCCAATATAATTTTTCATTGAAAAGTATAATTAAACAACATATTCATCAGAAATTAATAAAAGTCTTCATTTTTTATGACACTGGTACTAGTATTTACACAAAACACAAAAATCACTTGTATACAAACCTCACTGTTGTCAGAAGTCCCAAGAATCTGACAGAACATGGGTACAATGTCATGGTTTTTAAAGAGCACCTTCATCTGTTCTGAAGCCTGGAAAGAAAGAAAAAACTCTTTAATAAAAAGCAACCCCACTAAAGGAAATGAGATTTTTTTTTTTTTTAATTTCTTGTATGTCAATATCAATAGGGTTCGTATGGTAACAGGGATACCAGATTTGTCCAGAAGAGGAGATAGTCCGAGCTTTATCTCGGAGACTTATCCAACAGTGGTATTGAACCTGTGCCTCCAGACTCAATGCTATTCCAATGCCTGTGTTGGGTAAGTCACTGAGATAAAGCTCATATTATCTTCCTTCTGGTCAAATCTGGCCACCCTGGTTGGTATTGTTTAAACTGTAATATTAACTCATGTAAGGTGTATTCTCATAAACCGTAGAGAAGTTTTTTTTATCATCATCATTAATAGTAGAGGGGCAGTTAGTAACCGTCAATCAAAACTGTCAACATAGGTTTCTTCAGTTTTTAAGTTGGTCGGGCTGGCTGGCTATGTATGTATCATGCGTACAGTCCGCACCTATAGACCTAGAGGGCTGAAAATTTCAACATTTACTCCTTATTATGTCTAGAAAAAACAGGTTTTTGTTTCTTGAAAATTTCCTCCCAAAATAGGTTTTTAGTGGGGGGTTCAAGTTACAATGTAAGTTTATGCTAAATTGATCACTAGTTTGTATTTGCAATGTAAGTTTAATTCCGGCAGTATTCATGCTCGTTTTTTTTGAAAATTCAGACTTTTTAGTGATCCAACAAAGGGCGAGCAAAGTATTCATTGATCATCATTTTTTCCAATTTTTTAAATTGATCACTCCCACACGGCATGCTGCCAAAAGACATTGATCACATGATGTTTTCTATTCAGTTACTAACCAGACATGTTTTGGGTTAAATTTTTTAATGTCAGTTAATTTTTTACTGTCATCAGCAGCTAACTAGAATCAAAGAAATGTGTGTGTGTGTGTGTGTGTGTGTGTGCACATGCCGATTACTCAACAATTGGCCATTGTACAAAGTTGACATTCGCCAGATATATTAGTCAGCACACAAGGCAGCAGAGTGACAAGTCAGGATCAGAGGTTCTCAAAAAAAATCTAATAAAAATCAAGAATTATCTAAATTTAGATATAAAATATCCAAATAGGCAACACTGAAGAGAAGTAACCAAAATACTTTGAAGCCGTAGTTTCGTACAATGGAGGGAAAAATATTTCACATGTCAAGCTCCTTCCAAACATGCACCTTTGGAACGGCACAGCCCTAGTCAGACAAAAAATAGCCATACCAAATTTTCTAGATAGCTGGACAAAATAATAACCCCAACTTCCAATTTAAAATGTTTTAATAACGTTAGCTTTTCGTATCACTATTATTAAAATATCAAAGAACCTTCATAACACCCGCCCTCCCTCCTCACATAGAGATAGAACAGCAGGGTTGCCATTTTAAGTCCAAATTTGAAAAGCATTTGTCCTTGAACTTTTTGACCATTTTATTTTTAAATTTTTCACAAGTAATTTTTTGTGCTTTCAATCCATAAAACCTCCTTTTTGGAGGGGGGGGGGTTCTATTTGCAGTAATGCTAAACTGGACCCTTATTTAATAAATTCTCATTTTTGGTGTGCTTTGCAGTATTGCAATGAATCTAAATCTAGATGTGTTGGGACATATCTAGAAGTCATAGATTGCTATTTAGATGAATTTAAATAAAATCTGTAATATTTTTAGTTAATTTACAATAATGAAATAAGTAATATTTTTAATAAGATAAGTAAATGTTGCCGATTAAAGTCACATTTAATCTATTAATGATATGTACCGGGATTTTAGATATCTAGAGAATCTAGATGTTTCTTGACTCAATTTTAGATATAAATCTGAAAATTTGGCATTTGGCCATTTTTAGCCAGAAACGTTTCTAACTATCTGGCAACCCTGATGCATAAATGAAATACATACAGCTAGGTAGACAGAAAGAGAGGGAAAGATGAACAGACTTCTAGATTCTATATCTAGTCTAGTCTTAGAGATAGAAACAAAAGAGAGATAGAGAGAGAGAGAACAAAAAGTCTCAATACAGATTTTGCCATCAACCGATTTTCCAGCATCATTTCTTCTTACGCCTAAGAAATTCGGCTAATTGTTGGGGATAGGTACATCAAAATGTTTTTTTTGCTATATATTGTGCAAGGGGGGTAACCAGGATAGACGCTATATATGATAACAAATAGAATATAGAAAATGTGTGAATGCGAATAAAGCGTAAATTACGCAGACGATTTGGAACAAATAAAAGAAAAATGTTTACTTCTTATTTACGTGAGTTCGTGTGGAGAAACAGTGACAGAAATGATAAAGAAAAACTATTCAATCATTTTTTAAAATTAATTTCAAATGTTTAGTTTATTCATTTTTAGAGTTACAAATATGAAAACAAATATTCCATCTTTTTATGTTGTTAATTGCAGCCACAACCCTAACTAACCTAAATAGTATTTAGTAAATACTAATCCTAAATTATATCCTTTGTAGTTAAATTTAATAAAATAGTTTCAAATGTTCAGTTTCTGCTTTCATTTGTTCCTTACGGTAATAGTTTAACAGCAGCAGCTAATCATTTATATAACGTCTATCTTGGTTACCCCTCGCATAATATAGCAACAAAAAAAATTTTAAAATAAAAAAAAGTTTTAATGTACCTATTCCAAACAATTATGGAAATTCGAGCTTTGACATTCGGGATTTTTCTATGAAAAGGCATAATTAAGTCAAAAGTTTAAAATAGTCGCATATTTTTCAAAAATCACTAAAATTAACATTGAATATGTAGGTAAGGCAAGGTGTGGTCCCGATTGTAAAGTTTCACACCCTAGCACACGCGATGTTAAAAACGGCGCAATAAGAGAATTCATGGAAGAAAAACAAATTAAATTGTTTTGCTTCATAAATTTTCGACGGATCGCATGTCTAGGTCACGTCATCAGCTGAATTCCAATCGGGACCACCTTCCCTGTTGTAAGCCACATGTAATTTAAGTCGTGATTTGTTTTTTTTAATCACAATAACATTAAATAAAACCTGAAACCGAATGAGTTTCGTTTTTCAAGGATTTAAACAAATAATCGTAAACACGTGGATTTGAAAAAGTAAAGGAAAAAAAAAAAAACACAAAAAAACTCAAAAACCGGTTCTAATAAAACGAACTGATATTTTCACAAAAATATCAAGGTTATTTAATTCATCATTTTTTCAAATTTTATTCAGATTAAGAAGATAAAACTTAGCGAAGGTGGTCCCAATTGGAATTCATAGACATGCGATCTGTTGAAAATTTATGAAGCGAGGCAAAACAATTAGAAACAGTCAACATAGGTTTCTTCAGTATTTAAGTTGGTCTATCTGGCTATGTGTATCACGCGTACAGGCCGCACCAATGAAGCTAGGCTAGAGGGCTAAACAATTACTACTTATTATGTCTAGAAAACCTTTTTTTTAAATCCCCCTCCCTTCAAAAAATAGGGGGGAGTCAATTTGCAATGTAAGTTTCTGCTAAATTGATCCCTTTGTTTGTGTCACACACGTTTTTTTTAAATTAAGACATTTTTTAGTGATCACTGCCAACAAGAGGTGACAGAAGTAACTTATTCATTGATCACCCCTTTTTCAAATGTTTTAATTGATCATCCCCAACACGGCATATGAACAATTACTTAACATTTACTCCTTATTATGTCTAAAAAAAAAAAAATTTTAATTTGTTTTTGGAAAATTCCTCCCCTAAATAAATAGGTTTTTAATGTGTGTGTGGGGGTCAATTTGCAATGTAGCTTTATGCTAAATTGACCCCTTAGTTTGTGTCTGGCAGCATTCACGTTTGTTTTTTGAGAATTCAGACGTTTTAGTGATCACTACCCAACAAAAGGCGAGATAAGTAACTTATCCATTGATCACCTCTTTTCCCATTTTTTTAATTGATGGACACTCCCAACAACACGGCAATCTGCCAAAAGACGTTGGTCACTTGACGGTTTCTATTGGGTGACTAACCAGACCTGTATAATTTATGTATTTAATTCTGTATTTTTTTTCATGAATTCTTTAGACTTATTTCTTTTTTTATTTATGTGCCATTTTTAACATCGAGTGTGCGCAGGTGTGAAATTTTCACGCACAAAATTCCGATCGGGACCACCTTCGCTAAGTTGTGCCTTTTATTTTTCTACATGTTTTGCATTAATTGCAAAAAATTGTTTTTATATGCCCTCTGCAAGGACTTTGAAATGTATTTGCAAGAAGATCACACCTTCTTTCGCTTTTTCTACCTACTACGTATTATTTACACAAGAAGCAGGGTTGCCAAATTAGCCATTGTTTGGTTAGATCATACAGATTTTTTCCCAAATGTAGCCGATAAAGATCTGATAACCGAAAATCTGGCCATTTAAAAAAAACAATAGGTTTAATAAAAGTAAATGTACATTTTTTTAATTAATATTTTGTTCTGGCGTCTTAGCGAATAGTTATTTTATTTGATAAGTGGGCTTTAAATGAGTATAATAACATGTTTAGCTTTAAATGGGGAAATCTAGCCGGTTTTTAGCCATTTCCATAGAGAGTTTTAGCTATAAATAACAAATATTTGGCAACGGTGCACAAGAAGGAAATATGTAAGAAATGTGGACTGCTTCTTGATGGCTAGACTATGAGAAGAGGAGGAGGCGACGGCGGCGGCATCTCTAATGATCATAAAATTAAAATAAACCCATGTGTAATTCAGGATGAGGAGGGGTGGGTCACTTTTTAAAAATCATGTAAACAAGGTCTATATAATTATAAAAGAAAAAGAAAGAGGAGCTTGAATGTTTAACAATTAACAGTAACAAACCCCCATACAACTTTATGATATTTCTTGTCACTGTAGCTAGCAGCTCCCAAACCTTTGACGAAAAGAAACGCCCAAAACTTGTATAAAAATTATTTTTAATGTTAGAAATCTTTGTCCCATTTGTAAGAAGAATGGAGACAATTTTGATATAAAAATTGTTTTCCATGTTTAGAACCGGAGATTTTTGTCTTTGAAAAAAGTTAACACTGTGTAAACAATTGTAGGTAATAATTTGCATAGCACATAAGTGCCTAGAGAACGGTTTTTGAGAGTCACGACTAACTTTAGGCTATTTTCTGACAGTTAAATCCAAAATTAAAACTTCAAAGAAAATGTTTATATTATTTTGGGTGTGGGGGGGTACCTACTTATGTCTCGCAATGAGAATGTAATTTAAACATTTCAGCGCGAAAAAAAGACGGAAAAATACGGAGAGAAAATACATCGTCAAAGTTACACTAAGGAGAAGTAGTTTTTCGGTCACGTCGTCATAATGTTACATCAGCTCAGGGTTGCCAGATTAGACATTTTCCGGCTAGATCTGGCTGATTTTTTTTTCAATTTAGCCGATATAAATCTACGATAGCTTATTTAAATCTTGTAAGTTTGATATTCACAATTTTCATAAATAATGTGTTCGAGAAACTTAGTGTATAGTTATTTTATTTAAGTGGGCTTTAAATGAGTAACATTTTAGCTTTATAAAGTTTGCTAGAAATGGGAAAATCTAGCCGATTTTAGCCATTTTTAAAGACAGTTTTAGCTATAAATAACCATACAGACTTTTAAGCAAATAGCTATCTCTTCATTTCAAACATTTATTTTCATCCATTTATTTTAAAATGTACAATAAAAAGTATTGTAACATTATTCCATGCAACCTTTGCTAAATCCACAATGAAATGAACATTTTGACATACTTAAAAAACGAGTTAAACGGATTAGACAAACTTAGAAACTTTCCAAACACGTGTAGTACGTTTTTTTTTCTTTTTAAGATTTATATCATCGGCAATATTCAGAAATAAAAGTGAATCATGTACTTTTTAAAAAAATTTAGTTTTACTTCTCATACAATACCTTAAGTAAAAAAAAACATTTATCATTTATGGAATAACTTCGGAATATATTATTTTATTTTACAGGATATACATTGAAAGCGAAAATAAACCTACACGTGGTTTTCTTACTTTTTATTGCGAAAAAAGAAATTTAGCTACGGTCAGTAGTTACAGCTGAGCTAAGACTAAAGACTGGAACATATTGTTTATTCTTATTGCAAAAGGAAGATAATATTAACATTTATTTGTACAATGATAAAAAATGTACGACAATTATTTTTAGATGCGCTAGCATCCCTAGCCGTCACTGACTGACTGACTGACGAACTGACATATCGAAATGTGAGTTACGTCATTTGGTCAGTGTTGCTAATCTAGATGCTCGAAATTGCTATTTAGATGATTTTTAATAAAATAAGTAATA
>VCCN01004206.1:2371183-2391900 GCA_006491835.1 Architeuthis dux | reverse complement strand
AGGAATTAATCAGTTACGCCTTAACACGACTCAGTTTTGAGCCACAGAACACTTTTCGCTCTTCACAACCAAATTCACCCTCCCTCTTCAAATTGTCCCCTTGTGGGGCGTGTGCCCCACCTTCAGAATCACTGCACTCCACTTTCAACAAATGAAGCAAGTTCGGTAACTTGCATCAGCTAAGTAGGCAGTTATTAAAATATACGATTCTATTGTGATTCTATCAGCCTCACTTTAGACATTGGAGAATTGCAACACGAAATGCCACAAAGCTTTGAAGTGTGGGTAGATGAAAGGTCGTTCAACATTCAAATACGAGACACCTGCAAGGTTACTCAGTGCCATTCACTTAAAAACAACCTTGAAAGCAGGTCTGGTTAGTCACTCAATAGAAACCGTCATGTGACAAACATTTTTTGGCAGCATACCATGTTGGGGGTGATCAATTAGAAAAATTGGAAAAAAGAGGTGATCAATGAATAAGTTACTTCTTTCGCCTTTTGTTGGGCAGTGATCACTAAAAAAGTTTGAATTTTCAAAAAAACAAGCGTGATGCTGCCGGACACAAACCAAGGGATCAATTTAGCATAGACTTACATTGCAAATTGAACTCCAACTAAAACCCTATTGGGAGGTGGGGATTTTCCACAAAAAAAAACAAACATTTTTTCTAGACACAATAATGAATAAATATTGAAATTTTCAGCCATCTAGCTCCATTTGTGCGGCCTGTACGTGTGATACATAAATACATAGCCAGCCAGACCAACTTAAAAACTGAAGAAACCTATGTTGACAGTTTTGGTTGACAGTTTCTACCAAACCAATTAGATTATGAGCTTATCTATCAATGAGCACATTCTACAGCTAGGATTAAGAAATAACGTTTTCTTTTACAGCAGTGGTCTTCAAATTTTATTTACTCGGAGAACCCTTTTGATGGAAAGAATTGAGTTGATGTATGCTGCCTCTTTGATTTTTCTCTGTTTCCAACAGTGTTCTCTGTCAATAATCTGGACTTCCCCCCCCATTCCAGATTTTTCTATCTCTCCCTTGATTATGGCTTTTTGGTGCTCCTCAAGCCTGACTTTGAGCGGTCGGCTCGTTTTCCCCAGTATAGATATTTCCACATTTATAGGGATCTCCATTGGAGAAAAACTTCTGTTTACCCCATCACATTCGGATAGTACAACTGAAGAAGGCCGAAGAATGGATCGGCCGAAATGTTGTTTTAACAACACAAACAACAAGAAGGAGTTCAATCGTTCAAAGAACTATTTGAATGTTAATGACCCTTCGCTAAACTATAGAAAATAACTATTTGAATGTTAATGACCCTTCACAAAACTATAGAAAATAACTACCTCCATGCATCATAGCTATATATGAACTTATTTTCATTCAGTTTTTATTGACAATGGTGATGGCAAAAGTATGCACTCTCTGAGTGCTTTTTAGTTCATATAGTTAAAGTTTTAATAGTCATCCCTAACATTTGTATCATAGGTTTCAGTCAATTCCATAAAAACTTGTATTTTCAAAACTTAATAAAAATCTTTGTGTTTTTTGGCATTTTCTTAGGTATTGATCAAATTATACCATTAAGCTATATTTTCTAAAATAAGATTGTAAAAGCGTTAGAAAAGTAAAAGAACTTGTTTAAAATTTTAACTAGTTTTAACAAATTATTTAATAATTTTCAGTGTTCCAAAGGACCAAAAGAATTCTTATTTTTATTACTAGATGAACAACTAATTCCTGTGGAAGGCCTATGAGGCCTAACAATATTTAATTTAATTTTGAGTTTCTAGTTAGTGAGAAAAAGAAAATGCAACTTAATCTTTTTCAGGCTTCCATACATTTTTAAATGTAAATACAGCCAGAAGTAAGTCATTGTTGCCAGGTTACAAAAAACAGTTACAATTCCTTTTTAAGCTTCCGTACTTATTCGTAAAATTATGGACGTTAGTTTTTGGCTGGGACAAAAGAAATCACTTTTTTACTTCCAGATTCACGGAACTCTTTGGAAATATAGTTTAAAACCTGTCCCAGTGAAATATATCTGGCATCAGTTTGGCTGCAGGAGCTGCCAAAAGGATGTCAAATTGGGCATTGGGCATTGGGCGTCAAACCGCCTTAAGGGGGCTCCACTCCCGGGTTTGGAATCAGAGTTGTCTTTCTCCTAGACTGGTTGCCTTCCCAAGGCTAGAGTGTCCAATCTGCCCTGCTATTATACCATTTCAATATGGATTCATGGTCTTCCCAAGGGCATTAGTGCGGAATGAACATAAACAGCCTTGACAGGTTATATCACTCTTCAATGCAATCTTATAGTAATGGTGTGGACAATGAAATTGACAACACGAGTTCAAACAACTTGGGTTGCCGATTCCATTGTCCCGTTACTGCTATGCCAATCGCATCTCCATACCATTGCTATAAGATTACATTGAAAAGTGATATTCCTTTTCATCCTTTTCATCCTTTCATCCTTTTCATCCTTTTCATCCTTTTCATCCCTTTCATCCTTTTCATCTTTTCATCCTTTTCATCCTTTTATCCTTTTCATCCTTTTCATCCTTTCATCCTTTTCATCCTTTTCATCTTTTCATCCCTTTCATCCTTTTCATCCTTTTCATCCTTGTGAAATCTCAGTTTGTATGTGTTGTAAACATTGTATTTTGTTTCATTCGAAGTAAAAACCTCATTTTTTTATCACAACATTTCGGCCACTCTACCTTCTCAGTTATCTGTTTTGGAATGTCGAATCTTGTTCTGTGTGTGTGGGGGTGCGCATCACATCTCTCTCTCTCAATTTATCTGTAGCAGTGGATGAGATTATTGCATATTTTGGTGTTCATTTCAGGTGAAAGCCGGTATTATGAATGCTTAATTTCAAAGGTAGGACCTGATTAGAAAGATTGGTGCAACACAATCCTCCTTTTGGGGTTTGTGCTGGACTATGCTAAGCTTAGTAAATATCTATGCACGCCTATTTATATTATATTATAAGTATCTAACTTATATAATACACTGTGTGCGCTGGTTGGTTGGTCCCACATGTCACACAAGGGAAATAACTTTCATTTTTTCATGCAAGAGTTACTTCCCTTAGAAGACTTTTTTATTATTCATTATTTTTAAGAGAAAGATGATTGTACACAATAATATTTGAATTCTGACAATTTCTTAGTTAAAATAGCTTCACACCTTCTCTTTATATTCTAAGCTTTTATGTAATTACAATTGCAAAACTACTTGAATATTGCAGTTGACAACATGGGTAAACTATTATTACTAATATGGCTTGGATACCGAGGATCTTTCCTTCGGCCAGTGCCTCCCCAATGTTAAAAATGCACATCTAGGGAATTCCTGTGGTTTGACCAACATCCCCATTCGACCATTATTTGAAAACCCCACAGAAATTACCAATTCTTTTGTAAATTTTTTCCTTGATGTGAGAATGCAATATACAAACACCAACTTTGGAAATGAAATTTTGAAAAAAAGGTGATGGCTTCTTGGCTTGGGTCGGTGTTTTAAGATAACAGATAAAGCACATTTTTACCTCTGTCCAACTCTGTTGTTAGGTATTCACCAATGTTTGTCTGGGATGTTTGACGTGTGCGGTACCGCCCACTAGCATGTTAGCATGTTTTAATCTCTTTAAAATATGTCAAAGTTGGCTGTGTGCAAAAAAAGGTTGAATACCCCTGGTCTACACGATATCTTTAAAGGTTTTCAATCAATTTCAATGGCATTTTGTGGAAGGGTGGGCCACGGACCAAAGTTCAATTGATGAAATTTAGGGGCGGATCCAGAAGTTGTTTTTACGATTTTGTTAAAATTGCGAGATAGGACAATTATTCGGCTTTTTGGATGTAATAACATTGTAATGACGTCATCACGGTGACATCATAATAACGGAACTGTAGTGCCGTAGTGCAATTATATTTGGAGATTTAAATAATCGTTTATTCAAAACATTCTGTTACTTTCACTGTCTAGTTTTTTTCTAACGGACAATGACGCCCTTAGGATTTGTAAAGTCTGGCACCAGAAATATATAAATTAAATATAATTCAACATTTGTGACCAGTGTTGCCAAATTTTCATTCAAAATATCAAGATTTTGACAAAATAATTTCAAAATGGCAATTGTTACCTTTCTTGTTTCAAAAAAGCTGTTATAGAGTTAATATTTTTAGGGTTAGCATTTTGAAATTCGTCATCAGCGTCTGTTTTTTCCACAGCTGGAACTTGGAACGGGAAAGGTAACAATTGCCCTAAAAATATCCACGCCGCATCTTACATCTAAATGCAACCAACATAATCTAGATCTAGATGTAAAACACTGACAATGACGTCAAGGAAGGTAGGTACCGCCACCAACGGCGAACATGAGTACTAAGGCGGATTTCCAAGAGAGGTAATTCCAAATTTATCAGCAAGGTTAGTTACGTGCAGCCTCGTTGTGAATGTGAGGGCAAAATCTCTTTTTTGCTCACACGACATGGCGGCCTTGCTCGGGAATGGGATTAGGCCCGCTCTTCTTGTACGAACGACACAGACGGGCCTAAAACTTCAAAAAGTAAGTTAGATTCATTTATCAATTCGGTATAATGTCTATTCTTGAATATGAGAGTTTCGTGATGATTTTTATCTGTTTTCTACGAGTTTAACTTCCAGTGTCTTAACAAGTCCTTCCAGAATTGCCAAATCTATTTTAAGTTTTACATCTGAAATTGAGTAAAAAAAACATTTAAAAACATCTAGATATCTTAAAATCAAGGAAATATATAACATTACTAATGAATCGAATGTGACCTTAAACCTCAACATTTATTTTGATTAAAATATCACTTGATTTATTAAAAAATATCACTTATTTTATTACTATAAATTAAATATTATTTAGTTTATTAAAAATCTAGATCAATGTTTTCTAAACCGGGGTCAGTCCTGGTTGGGGTCCAGTTGAAAACTTAAATTAATACCATGAATTTAAATTGTTTAACTCCCCTTTGAGATCAGGCTTACACCATGTTCCTATGTATAAAAATTAAACCACAAAACCGATTGAATGTTGAACATAGCATGAGACCTGTGTAGTGTACCGAAGTACTATATATCAGGATTCGAATAAATGTAAAATGAAATACAATGATTTTAAAGGTCAAAAGGTGCTTATTATATTGTAATTCATTAATTGTTAAAAAAAAAATGCTAAAAATAGGTGTCCGTTAGAATATTTCATTTAAAGGGTCCTCTAGTATTCAAAAGTTTCGAAACCACTGATCAAATTCTGACATCTAAAAATATCTAGATTTAGATGAAAAACATCTAAAGTCCTACCATCTCGACAATGTCATTGAAAGGTGTCTGGACACACGATGTGAAGGTCTAGCGGTTAAAAGTGCGAGTGGGAGTATAAAATCAATTGGTCCTTTTTTTTACTTCGATTTTATCATTTTTACATATATTTTGATTATTTTATTTATAATCACCAATGTCTGTTTAATTACTTAGTAAATAAAATAAAATAATCGCTTCAATTTTCTCTGGATCTGCAATTTTTCTACTTGTTCTTCTTGAGTGTTTGTTTAACATTTGTGGTATATAATTTTGATGTTACTGTATTTTTTTACCCACGCCACAATTATAAAAAAAAAAAATTATTTTATATTCTAAAATATCTTTAAATTATTTTATATTTTCTTGTCCCTGAAACCAAATATATTCCCTTCAATCATCTCATCATTGTCTTTTTTCTCCCCTGTTCATTTATTCTTATTTGTTAAAAAGACAAAACACTTATGAGAAAGGTTAAAGGTGTTTTTATATAGGGTTAATGTATTGATTTATCGTATTTACTCGTGTACAAAACGATCTCGAATATAATTCGATCCCACCACCTTTTTGAAGCTAAAAATCAGTAATCTATCTATTAATAACATGACACGAGTATACAGATAATGATATTAATATGTTATCATTATTTTTACTCTGTTTGGTGATGCTGCTACCCTCAAATTTTGACCCTGATTTTTCTATAATATTAAATTACTCGCAATCACGAGTAAATACCGTATTTTGGTTAAGATTAGAATAAAGCAGATAATCCGGAAAATAATATATTAATCTTTTATTCACAATTTTTTTTGTGCTTTCAAAGACCTTCGTTACCATTTTGTGAAAAAGTGTCAGTTTTGAGAAAAAATTAAAAAAATGTTTAGTTTTTAGGGGCTTCGATTTAGAATGTAATGCTGAGCTGAACCCTTACTTTCCGGCCATCGTACGAAAATAATCTTCCTGTTTTAACTCAACGTTTGTGATTGACAATTCTATTGGATAAAAATAAGAGAAGATTATCTAGTCTCACATATGTGGGGCTCTGACTAATATTCATTAATTCTTTCACGATTCTCTTATTAGACTACTCGGCATTATCCTAGTTTCATGGTTCTCCAGATCGGAATGCGCATTCTGCGGCCTTTGGTTCAAGATCAAAGTGTAGTATATGTTCTTCTCACGTCAACGAAACATAGCATTTTTTAACTTCCCGTTTTCAATATTAGACATTATGATTGTATTTTACAAGATGTTTTGTTGACGTGAGAACAGATACTATACTTTGATCTTGAACAAAGGCCGCAGAAGGTGCATTCCTGTGGACCACTAAACTATGATAAGTGCACACACAAATGGTCAGGCATAGAAAGTCAAACTTTCGATACAAAGTTAAAGATGAAATGCCAAAATTTCAACCTAACCCTCCAATAAATTGAAACTTCAAAACGACTCTTAAATGAATGAAATATAATGCAAATATTAATCAGTATTTGTTTAAAGTTTATAATTTTAAATCTTTGTTAAATGTTTTTGTTTTTTTTCCTTGGTAACAAAAATATTTTTTGTAGTTACTCTTATTTCGCAAGGATTATCGCTTTATAATTCACACATTTATTGAGATATTTAAAGAAATAATCCCTTCTTTTTGTAACAATTGTCGTAGTAATCTATTTCTCCAAAAAGCTAACTCAATTAATCTATTTGCTTTATTAACCCTCTGATGACCCTAACCTTGAAAATGAGTGTCGTTTTATTTAGGTAAAAAGGACGATTGGAGGGTGGAAGAAAAGTGAACGTTTAAATAACGCTCTTTCTGTCGGTGTCATAGCTAGAGATTTGGGGGCCCGGAGGGGCTTTGCTCCTTGAGGGGACCTTCCAACATTTAGTGACATTTGAAAAGGGAAAATTTGCAAAACCTCCAGCAGGTGAACTAAACGGAAGTAGCCGTATTGCCAAAGTTAAACGGAAGTAGCCTTTTTTATAGCTAACCTATGAACCATTTTCAAAACCCCAGTTAAGGATAACTACTACTATTTAATAGGGGGGGGGGTCCATTAGGGTCCTTTGAAAATAAGCCCCCTCCATCCTCATGCCTCTGCATTTTGTGTAGTGTTTAATAAATAAAACCACATTTTTAAAGTTGTTACCTGTAAAATAGCCACATTTTTAGATTCGGATAAACGGAAACTCCGGGGGACGAAGAAAACGTATTAAAAAAGAATTTTCCGGAGAAATGTCTTGTGCTTTCGTTCGATCAATGGTGAGACCTTCGTTTCGTTACCTTTTTAGGCGGTGGGTTCTATTTACGATATGACTATAATACTAGAGTGGGCACATACTTTTCACCATATTTACGGAAGTACGGCTTACATGGATTTTCTTTGCTTTGGTCCGAAAAATGACACAAAAATAAAAATTCTAAAATTTGAATTCTTTTATTAATTACAAAAGTTCTAGGCTTAAGGTTGATGGTATTAAAGAAAATAACCGGAAGAAAAGATAATTCATGTAAGCCATACCTCCATAAAAGTGACGGAAAGTAAGTGCCCACTTTAGCATATAGTCCCCCCCGCCCCCAAAAGCTAGAAATCTTTTTTTTTAAATTGACACTTTTCCTAGAGTAACAAAGATCTGATTGAAAGCACAAAAATTTCTTCGGAAAATTTTTTTAATACGGTTCTCGGATTTTTCCTCTAATCCGAATCTTAAGACGTAACTATTTGCTTGCGAAGGTAATTTCTTTGTTTGCAATTATCGTGGAGAATATTTACGTAAAAAAATCTATGCAATGAAATGACTTTGATTTGCTGATTATTTTAATGAATCATTAAATTAATGATTATTAATGGTTTTTGACAAATGTGAAAACGATGGAAAATGTCTACAAAAATATAGTTTTGTTTTTGAATTGGTACGATCGATGAACGGGTTTATGTAACATGAAATGATACAATGTAGAGAAGGTGGTCCCTATTGTAAAGTTTCACACTCGCCCATTCGATGTTAAAAACGGCGCACAAATAAAAACGATTTAATTTATTCAAAGCAATATAATTTGTGTACCGTATTATGACGGTGTATAAATCGACTTTTTAAGCATGTAGTATTTTCCCCTAATGGATCATATTAGTCTGTTGAGATCCTATGAACTTGACCCTCTGATGGACACAATGCTGCCTTACGTTGGAGAGTTGACATATATATTGAACTTACTTCAATTAGCACCTTTTAGTTTTGGGGACGACTTAGTTGCGTGGCCCAGAGGTCAGAATGCGGTTTTTAGTTCAAGATCAAAGTGTAGTATCTGTTTTTCTCATGTCAACGAAACCTAGCATTAACTGCCCGTTTTCAATTTTAAACGTTATCATGATTGTATTTTAATTGTTTTCTCCTTTTTAATCATTTTTTTTCTTGAATTTAAAAAAACAAACAATTTACATATGAAACAATGTTTCGTTGATGTGAAAACATACTACACTTTGATCTTAACTGAAGGCTGCAGAAGGTACGTTCTGATCTGGACCATGGAACTAGGATAGTGCCAATTAAAAAAAGATTTTATGCTCCTCCATAGAAATCTTTATAAACAAGTTTTTTTTTTAAATTTTGAAATCTTAACTTTAAACGGGATTTAAATGATTTTAAAATGAGTTTGATTAATGCTGTAATGTTAATCAAGACATATATAATCACAATGACCAACTGAAGATACATCTAACAGATGTAATAGGGGCTGGCATTTAGAGTGAGTATTTTAGACATTTTTATGCTTATGTGGTAGGCTAGTTTCTTTTGATAGGCTGTTAACAGAAATAGAAATGTGATATTGTTTTGTCATAGCATTCTATGCATCCATTTATTGTGTTGTTCATTCAGTAAAAAAAGACAATTTTTATTTTATTTTTTTTCAACATTAGCTTTTACCGTTTTGTTCTATCTTCTGCCATCTTTCAGGCAACTTCATAATTCCATCCTCCCAGAACTTTATCTTTCACAGCAAAGAATTGCTCCTTACTGAAAAGAATTTTAATTCCCTGGAAGACTGCAAATGGCAATTTTTCAGTCTTCCAGGGAATTGATATTCTGTAAAGATCGGAATCAATGATAATCCAAATATGCAATATCTGGTGAATAGAGGGCGGATGAGTGAAAACTTCCTAACTAAGCTGTAACAATTTTGGCCTGGTTACCAGAGCAACCTGCAGTCTATCATTATCCTGATGGAATAGACTACACTTCTGCTAATTGTGGACACTTTTCATCAATTGTTGCATTCAAGTGGTCTAATTGGATGCAGAAATTGTTCGAATTGTTTGGTTCTTTAGAAGACACTCATAGTAGAAGACTCCTTTCCAATCCTACCGTATACACAGCATTACCTTCTCTTTTTTTTTTTTTTTTTTTTTTTTTTTTTGAATGAAGATTGGGCTTTGGTACGGTTAATGGTGGTTCAATTCACTTTCCCCATGATCTACTGCTGATATGATGCCTGTCATAATACAATCAGAAACAATCTTTTTGAACATAGTTAAAACTAAATGCTACTATTGCCATCCAGTGACAAACAACAAACTTTTTGTCCGACCACAATTTGCAAGGCTGGTTTCCTAGAGAAATATAAACTTCTAATATCTAAAGTAGTAGTGCATGTATGTATGTACTCTTTTAACTCCAGAACTATGCATCCAAGACCAAAAAAGCATAATCGGATTCAGCATGTCTCAATCTACCTACAGCACACATTTTTAGCTCGCAATTAGAAAAATTAATTGATTTTTTTATATAATTTTGTGTTATTTTTGCATTCATGTCTGAAAAGTATCCAGCCAATGGCGGCTTTTCAGCTAGTAAATTTCTAATATTCTTCCCTGTTTTTTTTTTAAATTTTATTTGCAATACGTTTATTTTTTGTTTCATGTACTTGTGTTAAGGTTTAACATTATTGAAATTTGTACAAAATATCCTGACTAATTGAAGATACTTTTTTTTAATCATTTTCAGGCAAACTTCTCCTTTAAAGCACTTCCCAAAAGGAAAAAGATTGTAAGTTACATTTTCTCTCTCTCTTCTTTTTTTTTGTCTTAAGTTTTGTTTTGTAGCTTTTAAGTACTTAGAAAAATGTATTCGTTGTCGTTATGGACATTTTAAAACAATCTACCAAAAATGAATTTCGCCTGAGGAAACAGATCCCCAAAATAATCTTTTGAATTTAAATTTCTTTCATTTTCTTGACGATTAATCTTTTTCATAAATTCGGACAACTAGGAAGGAAAAAAAACTATTTTTACACATCAAGATGAATATTTCAAGAAAAGTTATGATTGAATTGAATAATTTGTATGACATTTTTGCCAATTTTATAGCCCATTTGAATTCTGAGAACCTTTTTAAAAATATTTGAAAACCTGGAGATGAAAGGATGTGTCAAAGTTTTGCAAGAAAACTGTGTTGTCACTCATTCCCTAGCAATGACCACCAAACACACATGGTGTAGTAATGATAGTAATAACAATAACAATAATAACATGATAAATGTTGCTAATATGAATGAAAAATATAAAATTGTAAATCATGTAGGAAGTGAATAAAAGAGTATAAAAAAGACATGACTGGGTAGGAACGATGATCCACTGGGGGTTATGCAAACAATTTAGAATTGAAAATGCAGATCAATATGTTGTATAGCCATTTTGGTCTGCAGGAGGAAAATCCCGAACTTAGAGAAAAAGGAAGACTCAAAACTTGTTTATAAAAAAAAATATGAGGATATATTTTTGTTTCATAAGATACACTGTGTCGTGGTGATGAGTGAGAGAGAGGTAACGAGAGCCGACAGACTGTTCCCAACAGGGGACACTGGTCTTGTTTTCCTAGGCCTGGGTGGTATGTCTCTTTGCCTTTTTATCAGGTTTGAATGCCCACGCTGATTTTCCAGCCACCACCTACAAGTTCAGTCAACATCCTGTTTATGACTTTTCAACCCGGGTCTGTCTTGCAGTTTGGAGTCTCCGTCGATATCCTGTTTACTTTCAACACATGTGGGGGTCAAATCTGTGATCTCTGCCCAAATATCCAACAAATAGAATTAAACAAATTAATCAATGTCGAATCGGCAAAATTGCCTAAATAGTGTATACAACTATGTATTTTCTTATCTTTTTGTAAAAAGAGTTTGATTTCACTTTGATTAGTTGTTTTTATCCTTGTTTTGATTAAATAAACTTTTCATCAAATTAAAATTATATTTATTTTTTTGTAAAAAAAAAAAAATTGTTTTTACAAAAAAAATAATAAATAAATAAATACTTAGTTTTATTTTCCAAATCGGTGTAACACGCAGCAGGCAGATGAAGAAGTTTCCATCGATAGCCGGTTTGAACTTGAGTAGCATTGTCAGTTTTCAAGGTCATCCGGATGAAGAAGTTTTTTTGCTTTAAAATTTGGTTGTCAGTAGCCATTAGCAATAGACATTGAATAGGCTGGTTACGTCCAAATCGCATTGGATACACCTGGTCTTGTATGATCACTGGAGTTGAGCAACATTGGGCCTTGTCAGTACCTAGATGGGTTACCGTTTGCGAATACCAGATGCCATAAGCATCTGGCGATCATGTAGAGAGCCTCCTGTCATCCTTCCAAAGAGGACACCAATCTCTGCACTACACTCAATAACGCAAGATAAATGCCCGCCTGAACCCTCTGGCTGTGAACGTCATGAAATGAATGAATTAAATGGGCTGGCTCTAATGGTGGTGGCATTATTGTGATACTATCATTACCTCTTTCAACGAAGTTTGTGAGGTATATTTATAATTGATGTTTTATTAATCACTGCTACCCACAACAGTCCGGTTTGAACACTGTTGCTGGGTTTAGGTTATTCGTGTGTTCTGACATTTACATCTATCTATCTATCCGGACTTTGCCCATCCCTAACCATTCATAGAAACTTGAAATTTAGCACACACATTCCCTTCAATGAGGAGGGAAAAGGTTGTTTTTTTTTAATCTCCCACCCCCCCTAATAGGTTTTTAATGGGGGGGTTCGTTTTGCAATCTAAGTTTATCCTAAATTGATCCTTTAGTTTGTGTCCGGCCACATTCACGCTGGGTTTTTTTTCTTCTCTCCCTTAATCATGAATTTATGGTTCAAACCTTACTGGTAGCATTTTTATTTTCCCTATTTTGTCTTCTTTAAAATGATCTGATTATTAAGAGAAGGCAGGAACTAATAACTTTATTTTTTGAAGACCATTTTAACTGTTAATAGCAAACAAATACTTGGCAACTCTCTAAAAGAAACAAACGCTTGATAGGTCATCCATTTTTTTTATTTTTTTTTTTATTTTTTTATTTTTTTTGAGAATTGATTAAATAAATGTTCTCTTAATGACTTTCACATGCAGCTGGTAAATAAATCGCTTCCCCCTTCCTTCCTCTTTCTGTGGTTTAACGTAATCGGAGCTGACCAATCGAAAAGTGTCTTAACTGAGATGTGTTTGGACACGTCTAAAAATCATTTTATCACTGGGTCAACATTTTTTCTTTTTGTTGCCGTCTTCATTTCCATGTTGTTTAAAGAAGTTAGTTTTGCGGAAAAAAATTAATTTGTTATTTGACATATTTTGAAGAGATTTTCAAATATGGCTTCAGAAATAATTCGAACCAATAATTTCTCACATCTTTTAAATAATGATTTCTTGCGCAATATCTTTTAAATAATGATTTCTTGCGTAATATCTTTTAAATAATGATTTCTTGCACAATATCTTTTAATGATTTCTTGCGTAATATCTTACATATCTTCAAAATGTATATACTCTTAAGTTGGTTTTTCAAAATAACCATTCAAAAATGTTTGATAGTCATGACTATAGGACATTAAAAATCAGTTGTCTATCTTGGTTACCAAAATGGTGAAAAATATTTTATCTTGAATAAATATTAATACCAGTACAACACTGATACTCCAGCCATTATGAGAAAGCGTTTGAAATTCCTGTGTCAAAACCAGTTTATAGCAGACTCTGATCAGAGCTGCCAGATTTGAAGGCTGGTCTGTCTCAATCGAGCAAGTTAGGAGGCAGAGGATCAATACCAGACACCAAATTTGACGCTATTCCAATGCCTGTTTACTGTAGAGGTGTCATTTTTAATTAGAATTCAATTTACTTGATTTGTTCAGCAATAATTGTTTGAAAATCAGTGTTCTACCTGTTGTATATTAGGTCTTTAATATCTGAGAAGGTAGCGCTCTTTGCTGTGATTTAAGTATTTACCATATTATTAATCACTGCTACCAAAGGTTTATATCTATGTATTTGGACTTTGCCCAGCCCTATCTGTTCATAGTAGAATCTTGAAATTTTGTACACACACTCACCTCAATGGGTAGGGAAAATGCTTTTTTTGTTTTTTGAAAATAGGGTTTTAGTGGGGGTTCAATTTTCAATGTAAGCTTATGCTAAATTGGTTACTAGTTTGTGCCTGCTTGGTTGTTTTGTTTTTTTTTTAAATTCAGACATTTTTTAAAGATTACAGCCTAACTTTTTAATTGATCACCCCCAACTCAGCATATATGGGTGGGGGTTATTCATAATTTCCCTTGAGATGATAATTTAATTTTACATTGTTCTCTGCTTATATCCTAATCAAGGGCGTCGCTGGGTTAGGTACACACGGGCAATTGTTAGTAAGACCCACTTCCAGCTTACCAGGCCAGTTGAAGCTTCATTCTGCTTACGGCACCTGGTATTCCCCAATGGTCACCCATCTAGGTACTGACCAAGCTGGACATTGTTTAACTTAGGTGATCTTTCAAGAACCGGTGATTTGGCCATAACCCCTTAGCCCCTGGGAGAGGTTTCTCAATCCTTGTGCAGAGTGTTTAGCGGAGGGGCATTAAGTACCATTTGGTAGGACTTGGTGGTGGATTGAACCGCAACCTACCAAACTGGAGGCGAGCACTCTACCAATGGGCCACCGTGTCGATAGCCCCGTTAGCTGTGATCTGCTAACTTATCTTAATCTTCCAACTTTGCAGTGCCAAATCCCACATCAGATGAAGATGTTTGTTCTTTTATACACATAACTATAGCTGTAAGTGTCGGCAGTGAATCAGAAACTGTAAACATAGGTTTCTTCAGTTTTCAAGCTGGCTAGCTATGTATGTATATATGCATATAGGCCACACCAATGGAGCTAGATGACTGAAAATTTAAACATTTACTCCTTATGTCTAGAAAAAATGCTTTTTTAAAATATATTTTTTTAACCTCTCTCCCAATAGATTTTAGTGGGGGATTCAATTTGCACTCTTAGTTTATGTTAAATTGGTCCCTTACTTTGTGTCCGACTTTTTTAGTGATCACTGCCCAACAAAATGTAAGAGGAGTAACTTATTGATTGATCAACACCTTTTCCAAATGTTTTAATTGATCACCCCCAACACAACATGCTGCGAACAGACGTTGGTCACATGACAGTTTCTATTGATTGACGAACCCGTCCTGTGTGATTAGTCTTTATTACCATTTCTCTTGTTTGTTTTAACTTGTAGGTCTATTCCCTTTTGGGTTTAGCAGGCGTTGGAGGAGCGAGTTATGCAGTCATCTTAGACCAAGCCGTCTTTGCATCTGATGTCACCCTTCATCCACCAACATTTGCCTGGAAACATTCAGGGATCTTTCAATCTTTTGACCATGCCAGGTAAGTTCACCTCTTAAGGACACACAATCATCGTTATTATTATTAATTTCTGTTACTAGTTACTTTTATCTTAATTGTTGTTGCTTTTTATCGCAACTAAACTCAAGCTGGTTTCTCTTCAGCAGTGAGTAATTAAATTGTTCTGATGGTAAGAACGGTCGCGCATTAAGCGAGCCGCCCTCCAGCATAGAGGGTTGTGAGTTCGATACTCACCTGGAACTTATTCTTTATTCCGATCCGTGCTGTTAATTTATTTACTCACTGCCGGAGGGAAACCAGCCTGTGTTTAGTTGCGATAAAAAGCAACAACTGAGATGATGGTAAATAGTAACAGAAATTAATAATGATTTCCCAATACTTCATCTAATAAAATTGGATTAATTATTTCAAAGACACCTTTCTTCTATTGTAAAACATTGCATGTCTTTATGATTTGTAAGGATTCCTTTTTTAGCGGTTAATGTAGATATCTAAATGGATTGTTTTATGCTTACCGTATTTGTGTATAATATACACTTTTTTTCCCCAGATTTTCAAACCTAAAAATTATGGATGCACATTATACAATTGAACTAAATGTTACCCCGCCCCCCTGGTCAAGTAAGTGTGTGGCCATATTCAGGATGGCATGACCAAAAGTAGGTTATATCTATTGTCCAAGCTAACTGATGTGTAACTAACAGTTTAAATCACTGTAACAATGTTACAGTTTTCCATGATAATAAAATGTTCATTATATTTTGCAAGTATTGAAGATGTAAATTTGATAATAAATGATATTGAGGAAAGGTCGGTGCAATTTATACACAGATGTTTTTTTACAGGATCTCATTGTCCATAATTAGCTGTGCGTATTATACACGAATAAATGGATGCTTTTATCCTTACTTAATGCTAATTTATTAATCCAAGTAAGAAAACTCCATCCCTTTTTTTTTATTTAAAAATTTTTTTTTTATTAATCTTTGGGTGAATCATTGGGTCTCATGAGATGTGCACAGAAATACGTGTCTGTCTGTCTGTCTGTCTTATCTGAAATTAGAGAATAATTTCTTATCTATGATCTATATGCTTGAAAAAGATTTGGTACTACATGATGCATTACGAATGCCTGAAAAAGATTTGGTACTACATGATGCATTACGAATGCCTGAAAAAGATTTGGTACTTGATCTATATATTTGCTAACATGATGCATTACCAATGCTTGAAAAAGATTTGGTACTACTTGATCTATATATTTGATGCATTATCAGGGCTTGAACAAATTTGTACTTGATCTACGTTTCAATTAAGCTTTATTAATCTATTTTAAGCTTAGATTCAACTCAAAATAAACTAATTGTTGCTGTCGTTTTGAATATCTACTTCCATAAGCGTAAAGCTGACTTGTACAAGTTTTCTCATTGTGAATTTTCTGAACCTTTTGTTGCTTTCTCTTATCTTTTTAGTATACGTCGTGGTTACCAAGTTTACAAGCAGGTGTGTGCAGCTTGCCACAGTATGACCTATTTATGCTATCGTAACCTGGTCGATGTTTCCCACACAGAGGATGAAGCCCGTGTTGAGGCTGAAGAGGTAAATACACGTTGATATACGCAACATCTTTCTTCTTGAACAGTCGACAGTGTGTGTACATTGATTCAATAACTCTTTTCACAGAGACTCAAATAATAATGGAGTCATAGTTTATATTTACAGTTTTTTTAGTTCTTACTCTCACACAGGGTTGCTACAAGGGGAGATAATCTGAGGCTTTATCCCAGAGACTTACCCAACACAGGCATTGGAATAGTGTTGAATTTGGGAATCTAGCAAGTCGGGAGGCAGTTTGAATACCAGCCTTTTTGAGTTATCTCCCCTTGTAGCCCAATCTGGCAAGCCTTGCTTCCACAAATCACTTCTCAGTCGTTATTTTTCTATTTAGCTGCTTCGGATGAAGTATGGATCAAGCACCCCCAAATTGACCAAATTTTGCCTCAACACCTATATTCAGTAGCTCCCTTTTTAAACATTTAAACAACATTGTGATGTAAACATTTTCGTAACAAAACTATAAAGAAATTTCTTTCTTTTTGGCTTAGAATTTTTCTGGACTGGATGAAGAAAAGTTTTAAAAAACTTTGATTATTAATTTCGATCTCACTCTTTTAATTTTAAACGTGTCAAAGAAGGTCCATGCAAAGTTAAAACTGATCTTCCCTAAAAAGTATTTATCTTGGTAAGACTGACGTATCCATGACGTCAACCGGTGTCAAGCAAAATGTGGCTGTATCAATTTGGGGGTGCTTGATCCATACCATACTCTATCTGCTGCTTCTATAATAAATCTTATTGGCCAGTCAATGTATAAGCTTTTTTGACCCATCAGCAGGGCTACAGACTAAATTTCTTTCACCACCGTCTCAAAATGTTGTTTCTTCAGCCTCTGATTAAATTTATTTGAGTCAATTCAAATAAATTGGTTTTAAACAAAACTGAAAAGTTATCTGTAAAATGTAGCATTGCAACAATTAATTGATTAGTTAACTATTAAATTAATCGCCAATATAGTCCTCTGTCAGTAAACTGAATATCTTTGGGTTGTGGACAAAACAAGACATAAATTTTTAATTAGGATTGCAAACACTAGCTTTTTTTTCATTTTTCATCCAGACATTTTTTATTTTAATTAAAATTTTAGATGGCAATGAAGAAAGCCAGGGAATTAAAAGACGAATTACTTCAACGATATTGTTTATCATTAAGTTATAAATGAGTAAAATATTCTTTTCCGTAGTTTTGTTTATTCAATTTATTTTGTTTTGTTATATATATGTAACTAAGTATTGTATATATTATTTGTGTGTGTGTGTGTGTGTAACTCCTAAATAAAGCATTAAAAAAAGTCAAATTGATCTTTAATCCTTGGTGGTTGTTTCTAATTAAACCGTGGAATTTCCACAGATTACTGCTAGTAAAGATTTATTTTCTGACCATGTTTACAGATAATTCAATAATTGTTTTTCTTTTCTGTATGTTTTAGGTGATGGTTATGGATGGACCTGATGATGATGGTAACATGTTTGAACGGCCTGGCAAACTTTCTGACAGATTTCCAAAACCGTACGCAAATGATGAGGCCGCAAGGGCAGCAAACAACGGGGCCCTACCTCCTGACTTGACTTATATAACCTCTGCCAGGCACGGAGGAGAGGTGAGCTACTGGTGTTACAATAATATTAGAAACTGTCAACATAGGTTTCTTCAGTTTTCAACTTGATCTGGCTGGCTATGTCTATATGTATGACACATACAGGCTGATGGAGCTAAAGGGCTGAACATTTAAACATTTACTCCTTATGTCTCCCCAAAAACTTCTTTTTTTTTATGGGAGGCTGAAAATTCCTCCTGAATTAATTTGGTCTGGCTGGCTACAATGGAGCTAGTGTGCTGAAAACTCCAATATTTACTCCTTACTGTGTCTAGAAAAAATGTTTAGTTTTTGCTTTTTGAAAATCCCCCAGCCCAATAGGTTTTTAGTGGGGGTTCAATTTGCAATGTAAGTTTATGCTAAATTGATCACTAGTTTGTATCAGCAGCATTCATGCTTGTTTTTTGAAAATTCAGACTTTTTTTAGTGATCACTGCCCAACAAAAGGTGAGAGAAGTAACTTATTCATTGATCACCCCCATTTCCAACTTTTTAATTGATCACCCCCAACATAGCATGCTGCCAAAAGACATTGGTCACGTGACGGTTTCTATTGAGTGACTAACCAGACCTGTTATTACCTTATTTACATATATATTTCGGTGCATAAGGCCATCTTCAAGATGAGACCTTAATTTCAGTCTGAATTTGATGGTTTTAGCTCATATCGGTGGTATAAGACGACCCCCCCTCCCTCCCAAACCATCTGTGGTGAAGTTTAAGTCAGTGATCACCAAACAACTGATACAGTGATATAAAGAAATGAATTAGATACCTTGAACATATTACCAATAATAGTTTCTAGCTCTCGTCTTGACCAGTTTAAAAGATTTTATCAAATTTTTATGGAGCCACTGGCTAAACAAAGTATGAAGTGGTATGGAATTTGGTGGTCATTTCTTTAGTATTTGGCCTTTGGAGGGGTTAAATGCTAAAAGTATTGTCTTTTCTGCCAAAATATACAATATTAGTTCTCTCTTTATTTATAGCAAACAGTTTAAAATGTTTCTTAATTCTTGTAATTCAGTTTCTGTGTGTTTGTGACTCTTTTCAGGATTATATCTTCTCCATTTTGTGTGGCTACTGTGAACCTCCCGCGGGTGTGACTCTACAAGAAGGAACGCATTATAATCCTTATTTCGCTGGTGGGGCTATTGGTATGGCCCAGGCCTTGTATAACGAGATTATTGAGTATGATGATGGTAAGTTGCTTTTTCACATGGTTAAAAATCTGAGGAAACTACCACCATAACATAGACTTTGTATCTTCCTGCATGATTTAAGCTGATTTGTTATACACGAGTTGTGAAGGAAAACTGGCATTAATATAGGAGAAAGAATCGTTACTGGGGACAAGAAATGAGTTATGTTTGGTCACACAAAGTGGATGAACTAATGGTTATCCCCGGATCAGACTTCTACGACAAAATATTGATCTGGTCAAACATGGGCTTCTTTCTTCGCATCAAAGCCAGCTTCCTTTTACAGAGGGGGTTGCAATTTGGTTTCAAGGTGGACACATATATTTAATGACCAGTGCGAGTATGCAGTTGACTAGACTATAAATGTTTCCTAATAAAAGAGGTTTGTCTTTTCCAGAAATAAAAAAAAAAACTACATTACTTTCCGGTACAACAAACTGCAAAAGAAAGCATTGTTTAGTGCACTTACCAAGCTTCGTTTAATCTGGCAAAAAACACATTTCAAGCTTTTAATAATTGCCAATCCCCCATTGTATGTTGGAAGATGCTGTGAGATCAAAGAACACAACACCTATGAACATTAATAGTGCATTCAGCTAATCGACTAACAAGAGGTTCTTGAATTGAACCTCGGCCTCCAGACTCGCTCGCTTGCCAATTTCGACACTATTCCAATGCCTGTGTTGGGCAATTCTCTGAGATAACACTATGCTATTGCTATTGTTACGATTCCAGTTTAAAATTGGCAGCCGCTGAGTGTTAGCTGCTGATGACGAATTTAAAGTCAAAGAAGCAGACAAGATTCTTCAGAACAGCCTTTTTTTAGGTTTAGAGTTAGTAGGTAGTTTTGGGGTTAGTGTTTCAACTCCCTGAAGTTCAGGTAAAAAAAAAATCTCTTGTTACTTGCAATGGGACAATAGATGTAGGTGCAGCAGGCCTACCACATTTAGGTACAGCATTTCTTTTTTTTCTTCTGGTAAATGAACAAGTCCTTCAGTCATTTTGAATTTAAAAAGTGAAAAAATGTTGAAATAGTCGTCTGCTTCTTTGACTTTAAATTCGCCATCAGCAGCTGCCACCTTGAAACGGAGAAAGGTCATCATTGCTGTTCTATATTTAGAACTACTTTGTACCAAATTCAGAAGGTGTTTTGATCTGTTATCACCAAAAACCACTAAACAACATTATTTTAATCTTAGTCAAGTTCTCATGCTATATTTGACCCATTCTTCCCCTTTTTTCCTACCCCCCCAAATGTT
>VCCN01004206.1:2354790-2371128 GCA_006491835.1 Architeuthis dux | reverse complement strand
GTGTTGTTTGGGTGTGTTGTTTATTTAATTATTCTTCTTGTCTGTCTCCAGGAACCCCAGCAACTCAGAGTCAACTGGCTATGGATGTAGTCACATTCTTAAGATGGGCTGCAGAACCTGAACATGATCAGCGTAAAAAGATGGCAATGAAGGTGAGTCAGATTAGTTGTTTTTCTTACTAAGATCTTTTAGTTTACATGATGATATTATTTTTTTATTTTTTTTTATTTTTCTTTTGTTATAAATCACAAATGAGAAATAATGTGTTCAATTAATAATTTTATATTTTTTGTAGTTATAGAATTTTTCTCTTTTTAAAAATTTTTTTTTATTTTAATTTTCTTTGTAGTTTTTGGTCTGTCTTGTGTAGAGAAATAGTTGGAGATTTGGTTGCAAATTTGGCCATAAGGGAAGATAATCCGAACTTTATCTCCGTCTTACCCAATACAGGCATTGAATTAGCGTCATCCAATGCCTGTGTTGGTTAAGTCACTCGGATAAAGTTTGTATTATCTCCCCTTGTAATCCCAATCTGCCACCCTGTATACAAAAACAAAAGATTAATTTTAATTGGTTTCAATTCTTCTCTTCTCTCTTTCAGGCAATGGTGATCTTTGGAGGTTTGCTTACTCTCAGCTACTACTACAAGAGACACAAGTGGTCAGTATTGAAGAGCCGAAAAGTTGCTTTCAAGCCTCGGTAATGATTGTATCAATTAGCTATTGGGGAAGCCGTCATCCAAGCGGCTTCAAGATTCCTTTTTGATGGAGATGTTCAGATTCTTCTTCTTACAAATAGAAATTGAGACCTAAATTGATGACGATGATGATACATTGTAAACTAGTTATCTCACATTTGCAATCTGTCAGTTTAGTTAAATGGAAAATAAAACTTGCGTTCTTGATTTTTGGATTCAATGTTTTATAAAATTGTTAAAAAATGAAAAAAAGGCCCTTACACTGTGCAACATATTTGTACTTTTTCTTTGTTCTTGGGTAATAAGTATTATTTTCTGATTGATAATACCATATTTCTTTGTATAATACGATTCTTGTATAATACGAGCGCTAGATTCTGAGGTGAAAAATAGGTACAAAACAGTAGCCTCTTGTATAACATGGGTACTCGATTTGGCACTACAGTTTGGTGGTCCCACATGTTTTTCTGCTTCGATGTTCCAAATTTGTGAACTGCAGTTATACAATAAATGCCCACTATTTTGATGTTGTGTACTTTTTTACAATGATGATGATGATTTTTACAATGATGATGATGATTTTAATATCATCAAATAAAACAACCTCAGAAAAATTAAAACAAAATTAAAACAAAGGTACCTTTGTACATCTTGTGCACACAATTTGAAGCTCAAAATAACGTATTTTAAAAACGTTTTGTTCACTGTCATTTCATTTTTATATATTTCTTTGGGTGGGTGCATCACTTCTGTCATCAAATGGGATAAATTTTAGTAACGGTTTTCTGCGCATAGATTTGAGTATAGCACAACGACCCCCCCCCCCTCCTATTTTCACTCAGATTTGGGTACAGAAAATATTTGTGTTATGCACAAAGAAATCTGGTATATCTAAAGAAAAAGTATAACAAATGACAATCATTCCTTCAAACGTTGCTTTTGCAACCAGGACAATGATAATTTGAAGTCTACTTATTTCCAATCGGACAACGAGCGAATTTGCACATTTTTAATCACAAAAAGTAAGAAAAAACAACTACATTTGAATATTACTGTACTGGTTGCAAAAAATAAGTTTGAAAGGAATGATAGCCATTATCTATACTTTTTACACATAAACAATCAGAAAATAACACTCACTACCCAGGAACAAAAATCACGTTGCATGGTGTTATCTGTCACACATCTCACAAATTCTCAATTTTGACCAAAACATTCAAGTTATTACATTAGGTAAGTAGTGCCCTTACACTGGCTACGGCTTCAGCCATCCCTGCTTAAACTCCACATATCACATTGCTACTTGACCCGTTTGCAATGTGAATTAGACTTAGGGGTGACAAGCACCCAAAGTGGTGTCATTCACTTTGCCTTATTAGATTAGCTTTCACATTTTTTTTTTCTTTTCACTTGACAAATGCTCAGGCTTGAACAGTGTTGTAGCTAGAGATTTTGGGGCTCAGGGAGCTTAAGCCCCTTGAGGGCTGAGGGCTTCCAACATTTAGTGAGATTTGATGAAAAAAGAGAATTTGTAATAAAGACATGCACTCTCACTTAATTGGTGAAAAACAAACCCTGACGAAGGCTGAATTATTATTTATGCAATTCATGTATCTACAAATATATCCTTGTTATTGTATAATGTCAGTAGAAATGCTGTAGTTGAACTACTATTTATAAAGCTGTGGGGGTCAAATAATCCCTTTAGCCAGTTCAAAAAAATCTTTGAAATTTTTTTTTTTTTTTTAAACTTGGGAGCTGGAAATATCTCTAGGTGGCAGAATTCTGGCAAAAATATCAGGTTGGATTAAACCTGTTGAATAAATAGGTATATTAAAAAAATTCACATTTAGGCTAAGTAGGCTGGGTTACCACTCTGACAATCAGTATTGTTTTTTTAGGCCAGTATGATAATAGACCAACACTTTTACATTTTTATTTAAAGGTAATCCTTGGTCCTACGCACATAAACCAAGAGTTATACAGAGGCTCCGAAAAGTATAATTTTCTATTAAAAAAGAATAATTAAACAACATATTCATCAGAAATTAGTGCAATAATGAAATTAAACATCTGTCTTTGATTTTTATCATATTGTGCACCATGAATTCGTCAAGGTACGACGGAAAAGGTGCATCCGACGTGCCAAACTGATGTTTTAATTATTTTAAAAAAATTTTAAGCACAAAACAAAAACGAGAGGTTTTTCATTTCCATAGTATGCTGGTTAAACACTGCCATAGGTAATTCTTGGCCCTACGTAGATAAACCTATTTGAATTCTGTAAAAGTAATTGGTGCAAAGAAACCTCTTGAATACGGTATATGTCGGACCATAAGACGAATGGTTTACAACAATGTTTGGATGACTGTCACTCACTCCAAATCATCCAAGCTCCATAACTGTCCATATCAAGCATCGGTGGACGCGGCCCACTAGTAATAAAATCAGTGCATTGGAAGCAGTCAAATATTTGTATAGTTTTTCTTTGTTGGTTTTTTCAATGAAATGACCATCTTATATACCAACATATACATAGTTATCTTTGATATTTATTATCATTTATTCCCCCCCCCCTCCTTTTTTTCCCAGTATACAGATTTTTGTAAAGTTTTAAATTTCAGTCTTTAATGAAGTTACTTTTTAAAAAAGGTTTTCTCAATTCTGGAACATTTTACTCTTCTTTTTCTGTGTTTGATAAAGAAATGATCAGAACACAAATGTATTCCTATTTCTTGATTCAGTGTTTCTTAAACTTGTGAATGATAAACCCAAGGGTGAAAGAATTCATTAATAAAAGTCATTTTTTCCAGTAAACATGTATAATAAGAAAATATTATTTCTAAAAAATCTAGTTCTACGGCTGTTTTTTGCTAAATTTATGTAAATCTAGAAAAAGTCTAATAATTTTCCTGTGTTGACTTTTGTCCCAAGTTTTCTTTACTTGTTTTTAGAAGAATTTTCAAAAAACATGAATAAAATAAACACTTAAAATAAATGATTTAATTTTTGCTTTTTGCTCCTGATACAAGGAGAATAAGGTGAAAATGATCAAAAACATGGAAATTGAATTATGGGTGAATGAGATTTTGTAATAAAGACTTGAGGGTGAATGACACTGAAATAGTTTAAGAAACACTGTCTTAATTTCTGCTAGAATTTTTCTTCAAATGTTTGCATCATCTTTTATAAGAAAAAAAGCAATATTCCTACACCTATGAGTGAAAGCAATATTCGGCTGGTAGTGGCTTTTGTCATCATTAGAATTACTTGAATAAAAATCCGATCCGTGAAATTCAAAGTTTCATTTATTGGTTGTCTCCTTTTTATTTGCTTTGAACTCCAGAACTCCACTCACCTCCTACACTCAAATCTTTCTCTGATATTCTGAATTTGAGTGCAGTGTATCCCTTAAAATGAGGCACATATATTTATACAAGATAACTTATTTTGACTAATATTGGATAGATATTCAAGTCCTTGATCCCGTAACCCAGTACAGTGTTGTTGGGATACCCATTACGTGTGCATCTTGGGCGAGATAGCCTAATGGAACCATCCCTCTCCAGGCTTCCTCAATCCTACTCTTTATGCAGAATGCTTAGCAGAGAGGCATTGAGTACCATTTTTAAACTATTTAGTATGATTTGGCCATGAATTGAACCCACATCCTACCAAACTGGGGACAAGTACTCTATCACTGGTCCACAATGATCATCAGTTAAATATTCAAATCACACATGAGCAAATTTGTCCATTTACTTAAAATCCATTCATCATCTAAGATGTTTCCTAAAATCACCATGGGTTCTTATTCCTTGAATGTTTTCTGGACAATTCAGACACTGACAAAGGGAGGCCTGGTTTTATGATAACGGCAGAGGATGACATCTGGTTATTTTAAAACAGGCAAGAAAAGGGAAAGATCGTCCTACCTTAGGTCCGGTTCCGAGTATTCCGAAGTGAGGAGAGGGAAAACGAGCCTACTGATTGAGTTTTTATTCTCCTTTCAAGCTCGAGTCGTTTATGTGCGTCCAATGACTAAAATAAAGCTGGAACTTTGACCGCAAAAGTCACTTAATAAGCTGACTGAACAGCAAAAAGTCGCAAGAGCTTCACTCCAAGGGAGTCAACCCTTATACCATCACTGTCTCAGCCTCATCCATTCATATGGAAATCCCTCACTCCATCTCGGATGGCACAAAAACTAAAACTACAATTTTATATACTAAAAAGTACATTGTGCTGTGAGACCAATACTCTGAAACCAATGTCTACAAGAGCATGAAGAACACATAATAATTATTAGACCTTGACTAATCTGGTACCATTGGACCTAAGGATTGCTGGATTAGTGAAAATGCTGAATCACAAAAGGATTATCTCTAAGCAATAGCTAACCATCTCCTCATACCTTTAATTTAATTTATCATGTAAATCAGTACAAGTTATTAGATAATAAGAGAAGAGAACATTAAATCTAGTCCTAGTTCTTCATGAAACACTCGCTTGTTCTGTTACCATATTTCCAGGCAGTTCAACACCTTCACTTATACAAAGCTTAAATCTCTTTATCTATTTTTTCGAAATCATCAGTCTTTCATTATTTTTCTCATTGCAACCAAAACAATGTGCAGCAGGTTGATGCAGAACCCCCAGGAAATTTGAAATTAGTGCTGGATTACAGGTAGCCGGATTAGTGAAGGGGTCTACTGTATTGTATAAAGGGAACTACTATTTAGAAAGATATTTTCTATAGTTTTGAGAAGGGTCCTTAATATTTAAATGGTTCTTCGGATGGTCCCCCCCAAAAAAAAAAACATAACTTCTGTTTAACCCATCACACTCGGATTTTACACCTGAAGAATGGATCGGTCGAAACATTGTGTTTACAACGCAAATAACAAGGAGTTCAATCGTCCAAAGAAGCATTAAAGGAGGCTTTATCCACTCATGAAAATGATGTGGGGGCAGGAAATCCTATCTATGTAGGCTGGTGGTTCCCAAACCTATTATCATGACCCAATTGAGGGTCGCAGAATGGTCTGAATAAAAATATTAATAACAAGAAAATGTAGGAAAGATTGTTAAAAATAGTGCAAATCTATTTACATCCCAATTTTGGAATATAAAACATCATTGAGACTCTGGAAGAGAAAAATAATTGTGAATAATAAATCCTTCTAGAAATGTCTGAAAACTCCTGATGTATTCTAGTCTGTTCACATCCAATACTTGTACTTGATTATTAAAGTATTAGGTTGGTTCAAAAATAATTGTTGTTTTTCACCATCAGCTTTAAAGCAGTATATCTCACTTAGAATAAAAGTTATTAAAAGAAATAAGAACCTTCAGAATCTACATCCATTTATTCTGGAAGCATAGCATTCTGGGAACCAATGAATTCTTCCAAGGCGTTTTGAGCTGCTGCTTGGTTGAAGACTGTCCCTTGCAGGAAGTGGTCAAAATGGTCGGTCGAAGAGAGGTCTGGTGAGGTAGTTTTGTAGCCTAGTTGGTTCAATTTCTGCAGGCTCGTTCGCGTGATGTGGTTGGGCACTGTCAAGAAGAATTGGTCGTTTTTGATTGACCAATATTGGACATAAACGTTGCAGTTCTTGGTGCATTTTGTCGATTTTCTGGTAATACTTCTTTGCTGTGATGGTTTTGCCAGGATTCAAGAAGTTGTATTGGATGATTCCACTTGTTGACCATCAAACAGTGATCATAATCTTCTTTTGATGCAGATTTGGTTTCGGGAAGTGTTTTGGTGCTTCACCTCTGTATTCCAGCCACTGTACGGAATGCTGTTGATTGTTGTACAGAATCCATTTTTTTGTCTCAATGCAATAACAAAATTCTTTTTAAAAAATGGATTGTTTTTGTTAAGCAAATAAAGCGCAAAGCAGACTTTGTAACAGCAAATTTTTTGATTTTCGTTCAGCTGGTCGAGCTTGTTTGCTTTTCCAATTTGGTGCAAATGTCGAATGGTCAACGTTAAGTTCCTCTGCAACCTCTTGAGTTGTTTTGTGTGGGTCTGCCTCAATTGGATGTCGTCAGTCAGAGAAGGACGCCCACAACCCTCCTATCTTCAAGGCTCTCGTCTGTTGAGCAGTATGTTCATTGACGGTCCCCTGGCCAAATACTTGGTTAATATTGTGAGCAGTTTCTGCTGCTTTATGTCCCATTTTGAACTCGTATAACAAAATTGCTCGAATTCCCTTTTTTTCCATCTTTGATATGACAGTCTCGAATAAATAGTGAAAAGAAAATGTTCAGCTTAAATAAAAAGATTAAAATTCAAGCTTTAAAATGATATATTCCAGGAATATAGTTTGATAAAAGTTTATTCCAAAATAAGCATCAAAGTTTAAAATAACAAAAACCGTAATTATTTTTGCACCAACCTAATAAAATGCAGTAGAACTTATGACATAAAACTAAATGAAGAAACACTAAAATTATTTTTCCGCCCTGGGGGTTGCCTGACCCCCCAAAATTCTGTGTGTCTGGCCAAAAAAGTGTGGGGAAACACTGTAGACAAATGAGAAGGAGATTTTGTCAATGTTTAACGATTTAACCGTCAAAAATGGATTGCATCATAAGGACTGATTTGACCGATCACCGCTAAAGATTTTTTTTTTACTTTTGAGTTTTATTAAAAAAAAAAATTATTTTATTTCTTTTATTAAATCAAGTATTGTAAGCCATTTTTATTAATTTTGTCTTCTATTTACATTCATCCTAATTTTTATTTTTATTTTTAATCACGATTTAACTAAGGCCAGTACCATACGGCAGTGTTTGTTTTGGTTTTAGAAAAAAAGCGATTTTATTTAGACAAAATAAAGTATTGTTTTGACTACCATTTACCTTCATCTTAACTTTTTTTTTTTTTTTTTTTTTTTTTTTTTTTTCAAATTTGTTTTAATAAAGCAATTATTTTATTATTCGTTTTGTAAACCATTTTACACTGCCGTGCCAGTCCTAGTTAAATAAATTGTGATTTAAAAAAAAAAAATACCAAAATTAAGATGAATGTAAATAATAGTCAAAAATTAATAAAAATGGTTTACAATACTTCGTCTAAGTGTACCATAGCGAGGAGGGGCATACATGAAAATAGACAGATAGATAAAAGAAAAAATCGGAAGTCCAAAATATACAGATTGACACTAACTAAAACAATCCACTTGACACTTTTGATAACATCAAAGGGTAACTCGGGAAGAAAGGAAATAGCAGTCAAAACATCGACTAAAAATAGAAATCTGTTTAATAAATGAGCAAAGGGTTAATTTAAAATAGCCAAAATTCAAAATATGTAGACTAAACAAGGTGAATGAATTTAACCCTTAGAAATGATAAACAACCACAGTATAAATAAGACTGACAGAGCGAAGACAAGACAGATTGTCTCAGCGATACGGACCGAGTTGTTACCTCTGAAGCTCCCTCACTCTCACTCTCTCTCTCCCTCTCTGTTTTATGGGAATGTCTGCGTTTGACAAAAACTTCTGTAGAATTAAGAATAAACAGTATATTACTTTCGGAGAAAAATCGTATCCATCTCGAGAGTAAGTAAAAAAAATGTTAGCTTCTTTAGCAGTGATCGGTTAAGTCAGTCCTTATGATGCGATGCATTTTTGACGGTTAAACATTGCCAGAGATTTTCTACTTGTTTTACTGATTGCAGAAAAGCTATCATTGTTGTTCACAGAAGTGTTTGTGTCCTACTTGTAGCTATGTCATGAGAAGGTTGTTTGTGCTTATGGATCTACGAGGTGTGGCTATTAAATAATGAAACTGGTTTTATGTAAGTCAAACCACAACGAGCATGCATGAATCTCATGGTTTACATTGATGAATGAACAACACCTGAAAGTTTCAATCTGCTCGTGTCTTCACTTTGCTGTTACGCATCGCTTGAAGTAAATGGGTTTGTTTCTGACATGTCATAGAAATGGTGAGTTCAAACATCGAGCAACACATCAATTTGAAATTTTTGGTGAAATTGAATAAAATGACCCCCAAATCTTTATGAATGCTAACTGAAGTTTATGGGGGGAAACATACATGTCATGTGTACATTTGCCTACCCAGAATCCTGCATAATGTTCCTTCAAGTAGAAATGGGTCTGGGTTAACTACCATATTTTACATCCGTATAACCAAGGATTACCCTGAGCTTATGCAAGTCAAACCACAGTGCGCATGCACAAACCACATGGTATACATTGACCAATGGGCAAGCATGAACAACCCCTGAATGTTTCAATTCGCTGTTACGCATCGCTTGAAGTAGACATGGTTTTCTGATGTGCCATAACAAAAATGGCCAGTTCAAAAATCATTGCAACACCTCAATTTGAGATTTTTAGTGAAACTGAACAAAATGGCTACTGAATCTTTTTGTATGCTAACTGCAGTTTATGGTGAAGACTGATTGTCTCGTTCACGAGTGATCGAGCAGCGCAAGAGTTTGATGCTTGCTTGATTTTTGAACTGACCATTTTTATAACGTTCCAGAAAAACACGTCTACTTAGAGCGAGGCGTAACAGTCAACTAAACATTTGACTTTGTTTCATTATGTAATAGCCATACCTCATAATAGTTTGGTGTTTAAAGCTGTGGACCAGAAACCAAAGGATCTGATGTTCAACAACAAGGAGATACAGTAGGACTTTGTTATCTGCTGTAGATATGCTCAAGATCCCCCCTGCATAATAGTGAACCATATGTACGAGCAGCCTTGCCTAATTTATTTTCAGTTTACATCTAAAATTGAGTCTAGAAACATCTAGATCAGGGTTTCTCAACCTGGATGATATCGACCACTGGTGGGGGATTTCAACTCTTGGGTGGGCAGTGTACACAAAATGTTGGGCTGTATAGGATTCTGAGTATTAAAATCTGTAATTGATAATAAAAATTGAGTCAACAGCAACATTTTCTATTATTAAACCCAATGTGTCTACACTAGCTGTGTTCCACCAGGTGTTATGATTTATGTTTCCGGACTAACAAACACCTGTGGCGGAAATGTAAGTGACCTCGATCACCTTAGGAGATGGGTATATTGCATCAATGTTGTAAACAGGAAATGGGAACCGGTGATTGACACCGTGGGACACCACGTAGGCATTGGGGAGATCTATAAAGCAGAAGACTGTCATCCCTCCCTGGGAAGCGGACAGAAATCTCGACACTCAAAGAAGACGCAGACATCAGTGCAGCCGTTAAGGCACGAGACCGCTGCCCCTGTTGGAGACAGCCTGGCGGTTCTCCTTATCTTCTCTCTCCCACTCTTCACTCTCTGGCCGACAAAGATGTATGTTGTGTAATAAAAATATGTCCAGATATTTTTACAAGCAAGTCTTCAAGTTTCCTTTCTATCCAAGTCCAGGACACACCGCTATACAACACAGGGATCACATTGATGATAACTAAAAACAGTATGTGTTGGCCAAACATTTGATGTTACTACTTTGCATTACTTTCATTAAAGAATCTTGTAACGCAAAAGCTGTTCATTTTTATTATCCTTTTGATTATTTACTATAGAGGTGGGCAATGGAAAGATGTTCCATGTGAAAGTGGGTGGTGAAGCCAAAAAAGTTGAGAACCCTCATCTAGATTCTCTAGATATTTATTTAAAATCTAGGAAATATATTCCATATTATTAATAAATCAAATGTGACTTTAATCTCCCACATTTACTTTATTAAAATATTACTGATTTTATCAAAAATAATATATATTTATTGCTGTAAATTAAATGTAAATTAAATAAAATGTAAATTAAATGTAAATTAAATAAAAAATATTACTTATTTCATTAAAAATCATCTAGATAGCAATTTCCAAAATCTAGACGCAACCAAAAATATTTAGATCTCGATGAAAAACATCTAAATTGGGCCAACCACAGATAAGGGAAAGTGTGGTTGGCGATTCCGTGGATGGTGAGGTCATACTGTATTTAGCAGAGGCAGTGCGAGGACCCCTGCAACTGGGGTGGGCGCAATCGGACCTACCATTTAAACCTTTTATTTTTGTGAGGGGAGCAATTCAACAATTTGCAGGGGGGGGGGGCATTCAGACTAAGTGTCGCCACTGATTTAGTAAACGTGCACAAGGGCACCCAGTGAGGACTGAACTCACTACACTATCAGTTGTTTGTAAGACTAGCTTGTTAAACATTACTCCTATGGCAGGCACCTATTTTCCACCAAAAGTTTGAAAAAGGTGAAAATCAAGAAAGAAAACATTGATTTCAAAATGACCTTTCACCCCTAGTCACTTATTTGCTTATAAAATATGATACGTTGATTAATCAAAACATATAATCATTACCAATGTGTTTTTATTTATTTGTTTGTTTTCTGTCATGCTGAAGGAAACCAATATAAAATCAAGTAGAATTGCCACAATTTGAACTCTGATGCGGACCTTAGCAGCCTGATGACTTACCAATAGGCAAAGGATACACTGATGATATTGATAACATTTTAAGCATTAAGTATGTCAGTCAGATTGCATACACTGGGGAAAGGGGACAATACATCAAAGCAGCTAACGGCCTAGACGAGCAGAATTTAACAAACAAAAAATAAAACTGCCATTTTTCACAACACGGGTGCACAAATATCTGCTGCGCAAGAAATATCTCAAGCATCTAAAAATCGCAGCTTTGAGGACATGGTCAAATTGTTCATCTCAGGTTCACACAGCAGGAAAAAAAGGTGAGTAGAAAAACTAGTTGAGAATACTGTATATGCTGCACTATAAGAGGAATGGTTTACAAGGAAGAATTAACTGATGTGATATATCCTCTGGCATGGACAGTGGAATGAGAACAATCTAACCCTGTGGATTAAATAAAGGATTTGGTTCAAAATTCCCAGAAGGTTACTGTAATAGAAATGGGTAGGGGGAAAACACTGACACAATTTTGACGCAATGCACATCAATGTTGCAGCACAAGAAGGGTTCCTTCAAGGGACACTTCCTCGCTTATCACCGGTAAGCTATCACAAACTTTGAGCCGCTACAATACAATACAAGTTCCATACCGCGATTCCGATGTGTCTGTAGGTGGCAAAACTGCTGAGCCATCGCGGCAGGGGCCTGTTATAGCCAGCAACTCGCCACATCCGGTTGCTAGCACTCAACATATGGGTCACCAAATCTCTACTTCATCTATATATGTCGGCAACCCGTTTCACTCGGCTTTTTGCTTGCCGTACCTCAAGCAGGTCATTTCCTCAGGCAAGTCCATTTCCACTTCGTCGCCACAGTTACCAACTATGATAGACTCCTGGCCGAAAGGTGAGTATAACAACCAAGATGAAGACACTAGTCCGAGTAAATGAGTGTATAATAAAAGTACTTTTGTTTGGTCTAATAATCAATAGAATTAAGTCTGTTGATTTTAGAGCTGATTACAAAGAAGATTTTCTCATTAAACAAACGCTTGATTTCACTCGAGTGTTTTTGATAAGGTGCAAATCGACTTTTAATTGGAATGTAACAATCAGCATAAATATAGCCTATATTTTATTTACATGTATTATTAGCATTATTACAACAAAAGAGAAAAACAAATACATACACACAGTATCGCCCATAAATAAGTACACCCCTACCACTTTTTAATAGAAAGTTAATTGTCTTCTAAACCAAATATAGCAAGATTTTATTATTTCTAGTGGAACATTACACAATCAAAACAGATATTATCAGGTATTATGTATGACCAAACTCTACAGCATTGAAATTCTGTTGCTCTGTTGTACTCATCTTTGGATGGCAAGATATTCATATTTTTGGCAAGAGTTTCAATGCTGTAGAGTTTGGTCATACATAATACCTGATAATATCTGTTTTGATTGTCTAATGTTCCACTAGAAATAATAAAATCTTGCTATATTTGGTTTAGAAGAAAATTAACTTTCTATTAAAAAGTGGTAGGGGTGTACATATTTATGGGCGATACCGTACATGAGGATCGTGGTAAGAACTTGTTGGCTAAGATTCATCAGGCATTGCACCAACTGCTCCTATGGGAATCCATCATGGGGAAGTGATCAAGAGGCAGTCCATGCACAACATACTTGGACCAAGTCTTTGAAGAAGAACTTGCAACAACTATACAAAACCGGGTCGTGTGGCGGAATATAGTCTGGGAAGTCCGAGTCCGCTTGACCCGTTGAGGTGATTGGCGATACTTTTTGGAAATGTTGTGGTTCAGTTCTTTAAAAAAATAATTTTTGAAATTTCAAGACATGATGAAACAGGACAAAATAAAAAAACTGGAAAAGATTGGTATTTCGTGGTGTTGATGAATGAATAAGAGTTGTCTTTTCAAAAAGGAAAGAAAAAAAGAAAAGGAATGAAAGAAAGAAAGGAAGAATGAATGAAACAAAGAAAGAGGGAAATAAAGGAAGAGAGAAAGGAAGGGGAAGAAACAAAAAGAAATAAAAAGGAAGGATGAAAGAAAGACGAAAGGAAAGAATGAAGGAAGAAAGTGAGAGAGAGAGAGAAAAAGAAAATAGGAAAGAAAGATGGAAAAAAGGAAGAGAATGAATGAAAAATGGAAGAACGGAAAAAAAGAGAGAGAAAGAATGGAAGAATGAGAAAGAAACAAGAGAGAGAAAAAGAAAGGAAGAAAGGGGGAAGAAGGAAGAAAAAAATAGTGAAAGAAAAGATAGAAAGAAGAAAAAAGACAGAGAGAGAGAAAGAGTGAAAGAAAGAATGAAAAAATTGAAGAAAGAAAGAAAGAAAGAAAAGGCTCTGAGGATGTTTATTTCAAAATGTAGAAAAGAAGAAAAAAGACAGAAACAAAAAGAAAGAAAGGAACAAGCTCTGAGAATGTTTATTTCAAAATGAAGAAATGAAATAAAAGAAGAAAGAAACAAAAAAAGAAACAAAAAAGAAAGAAAGGAAGAAGCTCAACACGTGGGTGGTCTCCAGTTGGCAACAAGTGAAGAACTGCGCATGCTCACTACAGTTGTCAAGTTTCAAACTAAACAAAAGAACGTGCCTCGGCATGTCGTCGTCGTCGTCTCCAAAACCCAAAAACTTTCATCCACATTTTTACACCCTGAAGGCACCAGGAATAAATACACTTGTAATTTATTGGTAAGCTACCTTTTACGTTAAAATAAAATTAAAAAATGAAAAGTATGTGTAAAGTTCTCATTATGATCGTTTTTCTTTTCGTTATTTATTTATTATAAAACGTATCAAAGCACAACTCTCACGGACTTTTTTGGCAATTAAAACGTTTGTGACTTGAAATCTATTAATTGTATCGTAATAATCTTTGTGTTATTAATAAAAGAAATATTGTAGAACATTATCAACTAAAGATTATTTCTATAGACAATATAAAACCGGAGATAACCGCAAAGAAAGCTCGTAGGATCGCCTCAAGTTCTTCGCATTTTGTTTAATTTTTGTTTCTTATCTCACCAAAACGAAAACGCATTTACAAGAAGAATTACAGGCACAACTGTAAATTTAAATTCAAAATAATAACGATATAATTTTGGTATATATTTACAGTTGTTATGTAACCAGGGTCACCTTAAGAATATTCGAGGCCTCCCCCTGGAAAAGTAATATATTAGGGCCCCTAACACCCCTCGCCCCAATTGCGTCGGGGAAGAAAAAAAGATTTCCAATTGAACTTCGAGGGAACCCCCCCCCCCCCCCTCCCGGACAACTGACCAGTGCGCTCTGCCCATACTATAAGATCGTCCTGTGTGTAACGTAACACAATTATTCACGATGAGAAGCCAAAACCATTAAACTTTAAATTTAATGTTTCTTAATTAATTAATATTGTTTCTGATTATTTAGCATTCTCTTGGCGTAAATATAAATTTAAATTCAAAACAATAACAATATAATTTAAATTTATGTATTTATTTACAGTTGGGTTGGATTGGGTTGGGTAACAGTCACGAGCATTGCCGAACTAAGCCAGTCCAGGGCCGGTTGTAGCATATGTTTTAAAAGGCACCTAAATTCAGAAAATACACATAAATATTAAAACACATACATTTTTTATTTGCAAATTAAGTAAATCTTTTCATTTGCTAAACAGCCAGACGACAAATATGTCTGATATTTCAGTAGTATTACTTTGTTTCGTTTTGATCTTTGTGCAACGGCTATGACATCGGTTTCAAATATTTTGGTATTTATGTGCCGTATATTTATCACATCACTTGTCTATGGTCCAAATGATGTGGAAAACCATCCCCAAAATCTTTGTTCACGAAGCCAAACCATTCATTCATATGTATCACATATGGCATCCGTTGGGGGGCATTTACCCCTTCCCTGATCAGGCCTTCTCACCTAGAGTGAGGGGGGGGGGTGAAAGTTCGAATCTTATATTCAATACAAGATAATGGTGCAGTACAATTGATTTATGTAACCCCAAATTAATGTTCACATATAAAAAGACTATTATTATTCACTGGTGTTCACGCCATGCGTCTCCGTCAACGGTCAAGTCTGCCATCTGGATCATACAGTGGACCGTACTTACTTGTTACACTACAAATGGCTGTTGGATAATGCCTATCTTACAACAGGGTTTCTACTAAGATATATTTCGAATATGCCCACCCTGAAAACTGGCAGCGGACACCCATGACCACACTTCCATTAATTACTGTATTAAAATAATAACCCCTATTAAAGGGATAATTGACTAAATTCGGTAACTTTAAACACCCAGGCATTCACAAAAGTTGAAGGCAGTACTAGTGCAGAATCACTGACTCTGAATTGATAGCTTGCAAGCATTTAGTGTGGGGCCTTGAAATTGCACGGATCATTGCAAATTGGCACTTTTGCTACATAGTTAATCAGGCAGTGGTTATATTCACAAGAGAGTAAACCACAGTCAAAAGTTAATTACACAATTTCATTGGAATTAATTCAGAACTTTTGGAGATATTGTGTGGACATATTCTGTGGTGTGACATATAACTAGGACGTAGAGGAAGTAATTGTTCATGGATCTTCCCCAAAATGTAATCACTTCTTCCAGAGCCTATTGTCTATCACTCCACAAAATTACATTGACATTCATTGAGAACTTTCGGAGATATCGTGTGGGCAGTCATAAGCATATACATAAATGTATTGGAAAAAAATCCCGGAAAAATACCTCTCAATTAAAAAATAATTCCTGGATCCACCCCAAAATTTAACCAGCTCTTACCCCATTGCCCACCCTTCTACAAAATGTCATTGAAAGATGGAAAGACGTGACCGAATACATTTACCTCCCCAACTTCATTGGCAGAAGTCATGACAAAAATGTGTCGCAAAGTCATATTGTTTTGTGACACGGACACTGACGATACATACTACATGATATTGGGGATATTGTTTTGTGACACGGACACTGACGATACATACTACATGATATTGGGGATTTTACAAGTATAAAAATTAAGTAACAGCTAAACTTTTGACATTTATTATTATAAATCCATTGTCATATTATTAAATTCATTTAAAATACAACCAACAATGTAATAATGTATACAAATTATGGTCATATAATTATAGGTATGTACGAACGTGAGAATGGAGAAGCCAACAAAGTGTAGGATAA
>VCCN01004206.1:2341966-2354239 GCA_006491835.1 Architeuthis dux | reverse complement strand
GCACAGATATAATGTGGCTCTCGATGTCGACAGTATGAAATCAAATATAGGCTCTCGACTAATGTCATTATAATTATCATATTCTGTCGGATATAAAATTATCCATCATTTGATTTCCTGCTGTCGAGAGGTAAAGGGTACGCAATGCTTCTATAATGGTTTGATGCAAAACAAAAGTTTAACACTATTTTTGCTTTTTGCCTTTTTTTGAAAAAAGTGTAAAAGTAGCGTGATGCAAATTTTCCCCACCTTTTGAATTCTATTACAGTGGAAGAGTCCATTGTTTAAAATGGTAAGTAGGAGATATTTTTATCAGCAAACTTGTTACTCATAGTTAGAGACAGAGAACCAAGAAAATCACACTGTTCGTTATGAGTCGATTTGTATTTTTTCTCTTTCAGGAGAAGACAAATGGAGGATTGTTCCTGATGCAGGGTTACTTGAGCGACACAGATGGGGGCTCAGGGGGCAGCATGGTGACGGGTTTGCCCCCCGCCCCGGGCAGGCTCAGCCAGAGTCTGCCCCTGAGGGGAGGAATGGAAACAGAATTGCACAAACAACTTGCAGAAGAACGCAAGTTGAGTGAACAACATCGACAGAATTATGAACGGCTCAAAATACAGCATTCAAAGTGAGTAGATTGGACCCTTTCTACCCTTTCAGTAAACTACCTAACTTTCTTTTCTCCCCCTCTCACTTCCTAATGTAATTAGATTGGACCCTTTCAGTAAACTACCTAACTTTCTTTTCTCCCCCTCTCCCTTCCTAAAGTAATTAGATTGGACCTTTTTTATCGTGAAAATAATTGCTGGTTATTTGTCATCTTATTTTATAAACATGGATTAATTTCATATGTGAAAACTTTCTACCCTTTCAGTAAACTACCTAACTTTCTTTTCCCTCCTCTCCCTTCCTACCCTCTTATTAAACTACCTAACTCTCTTTTCTATAAAAAAAAATGTTAGCTTCTTTAGCGGTGATCAGTCAAATCAGTCCTTATGATGTGATCCATTTTTCATGGTTATGTCATCCTACTATGCATAATTATTAATTACTACATTATTTTAGGTTACTAACCTTTTGTGCACACATTAATTTCCTTTGTGCACTGATTGCAGAACGTGTGTCCATGTGCACAATTTAGAGGGAACTATGGTGAGAAGTTAATTGATGATGGAGAGGATTGAGAAAGTGAAGAAAACCAATGATGCAAACAGGGTAGGATTTAGACCTTGGTAGGGCCTGGGGGACACTTCAGGTCCAGGGGGGGCCCCTCATACACAGAAATTAAAATACATGACAAATCACAAAATTGACACATCAAAGTCTGTTTATTGCATGTAATTGGAACTGACAGTTTATACCTACATAGAAAGGTTAAATGAGTTATATATCTGAAGTAAATCCATGTCTACATTTAAATAGATGCCAGCAAAACTCCAAGTAGATTCTTAGTATTCCCCTACTCCAATTACTGTAGATCCGGAATACAAGCAGTAATTTTATTAATTTATTTATAACAACTGAAGACGTTATAATGAAATTCCAAGCAGTAATTATTAATTTTTTTTTTATTAAAGAAACTTTTTTTTAATTATCATATTTTTGTATAGAGGGTGGCCAGGTGCAATTGCCTCTTTTGTCCCCTTCAGTGGCGTTGCAAGGGTTCTCAACTCCCTGGGAGTCAAAAATTATTTTGATTATTTATTTTGTGACTCATTACCCCACTTAATGACAATAACATGAAGAATTAAATACCACTTTACATAGGCCTAAAATAAAGTCACACTATAACATTTAGTTAAGATAAATTGAATTAAAATATTACTTATTTTATTAAACAAATGTTTTTGCTATGACTTTTTTCCTACCCAGAAAATCAAAATTGTGACTTTTCTTCCTATTACGTTTTTTTTTAGGTAGCTCAGGGTAACGCTACATTGTGACTTTTAATCTGGGATTCTTTTTTAAATATATTGTAGACTTTGTGGCCCTTCACATTTGCGCCCGTGAGGGGCTCCCCCGTCGCTCCCCTCTTGCTACGCCACTGGTCCTCTTATAAATCCAGCCCTGGATGCAAATGTTGTATAGCCCTCTTGGTCCACAGGTGGAAAATTCTGAACTTGGAGAAAAAGGAAGACTCGAAACTTGTTTATAAAAATATGAGGATATATTTTTATTTCATAAGATACATTGTATCGTGGCGGAGAATGAAGAGTGGAAGAGAGACAATGAGAACCAACAGTATGCTCCCAACAGGGGAACTGGCCCCATGCCTTCCAGCTGCCTCTCTACTTGTCTTTGAGCGTGTCCTGTGTCTCTCTCTTCTTTTATGGGGTTTGAACGCCCATGCTTGTTTTCCAGCCACCACCTGCAGGCAGGTCAGTATCCTGCCTACGACCCCTGAACACCTGGTGTGTCCGTTTCTGGTCCTGGTCACCTTGCAGTCAATATCCTGTTTATCTTTCAACACCTGTGAGGGACAAATCTGTGACCGCCACTCACACAGCCGCCTAAATATCCAACACAAAGAGACGGCAATGACAAGTTGACCTTCTTTTTTCAGGCTGCAAGAAGAAAACGTGCGAGTCCGAAACGAGAATCGTGAAAGAGTCGATGAGAATAAACTGTTGTTTAAGCAGCTGAAAAGTGACGTCGAACAATTCAAGAAGAATTTGTTGGCCAAGGAAGAAGAACTGAGCGGCCTGAGATCCAAGGTCGTCACTCCGCAGCAGGTCGAACTGATACGCCTCGAGATCTACTCTGAAGTGGAAAATGTCTACAAGGAACGATTCCAGAAGTTGGAACAAGAACTTGAAGAGTTCAAGAATTGCTGCAACCGTCAACGCTACGAGTTGACTTTGATGGACACCAAGTGCGACCAACAAGCCGCTCAGCACCGAACGTCAATGCAGGAACTGAAAAAGAAATTAGAGACAGAGGTAAGTTTTTAGTTGAGACTAGTAGCATTCCAAGGGAAATTATGAATCACTGCCACCCATATATGATGTGTTGGGGGTGATCAATTAAGAAGTTGGGCTGTGATCACTAAAAAATGTCTGAATTTTCAAAAAACAAGTGGGCACAAACTAGTGACCAATTTTGCATAAGCTTACATTGAAAATTGACCCCCCCCCACCACTAAAACCCTATTTTGGAGTGGAATTTTAAAAAATCAAAGAAAAGCATTTCCCCTACTCATTGAGGTGAGTGTGTGTACGTACCAAATTTCAAGTTTCTACTATGAACGGTTAGTGCAAAATCTGGATAGATAGATAGATATAAATGTGTGAACATATAAACAAGTACACCCCTACCACTTTTTAATAGAAAGTTAATTGTCTTCTAAACCAAACAGCATTGAAACTCTGTTGCCAGAAAAATTTTTTTCATGGTGGTGTACTCATCTTTGGATGGCCACATTTTCATATTTTTGGCAATGTAAGTTCATGCTAAATTGGTCCCTTAGTTCATGCTTGCTTTTGAGAATTCAGACTTTTTAGTGATCACCACCCAACAAAAGGCGAGAGGAAGTAAATTAAACCAGAGTCCATTCAAAACGATCTAAACCTTTTATACTTGTGGGAATGTAATCGGCTAAGTGCAAGATTTAATGCTGAAAAGTGCAAGATTTTACACATCGGAATGTCAAATCACAAAAATGAATACAAGTTTTTAGGATCAATTTTGGAAGCATGTAATACCAAAAAAGACTTTGGGGTGTTATATTTAACTTGAACTTTAATTTTAGAGACCACATATACTCTTCTATATCCAAAGCAAAAGCTACTATGTCATGGTTGTTGCGCAATACGATATCCAGAAACTCATATGTCATGAAAATTGCTTTTAAGTCGCTAATAAAACACTACCTCGAATATTTTTGTCAATTATGGGCTCCAAAAGCGCGCCACATTATTGTGGGTATGGATAATTGAAGTTATAGGGAAAGATTGGAAGAAACTGGGTCTCACAACCCTACTTGAACATAGAATGCGCTGAGATTTGATTGAAACTTTTAAAATACTAAATGATTATAACAATTATGGTAAAAACTTTTTTAACCTCTCTAATAGAACAAATAATCTAATTGTACACCCAAATAAATCTTTAGCGAGAGAGTTGTGCACTATTGGAATAAATTGCCTGAATACGTGAAGATTAAAAGTAGTATTAACAGCTTTAAAAAAAAGTATTGACAAATTTTGAGAAAATGGCATAAAAAATAAATTAAATGGTCTCAGTATTGGGAACTCTCAGAGGAAATCTTTAAAAGAATTTAAAGTATAAAGTCTGGCAAGCTGATGTGTGATATGGCGTTACTGGGCTGGTAAAAGATTTTTTTTTTTTTTTTAAATGAATTAATTCACGGGAATTTATCTAAATGAATTTCTTTTCATTATTAATAACGATGTGTAATTTTTTTCATGCTCTGTGATTATTGTTATGTTTTTATTTTGTTTTCATAATGTATTTTTTAATGTTGACGAAACAATATTTTATAATGAGATGCCCATAGAGGCATTATATATAAATAAATAAATATTGATTGATCACCCTCTTTTCCAATTTTTTAATTGATCACCCCCAGCACAGCATACGGCCAAAAGATGTTTGTTACATGACGGTTTCTATTAAGTGACTAACCTGACCTGTATGTTGTATATTTTTAATTGAACTTTCCAAATCGTTGAATATTTTCTCAGGTAAACAATGTAAGATCTGAGAAAGATCATCTGCAGGCTCAAACCCAAAGTGAATCGTTAAAGGACTCTGAACAAATCTTTTTACTCAAGAGAGAGAATGTCACGCTGCAAGAGCAACTGAAAACTTCCCTCACAGAGCTTGAAGAGGCACGGGTACAACGGGAAAAAGCAAATCTTGACGTTGATCGCGTTGAGCGTCTTTTTGCCAAAAACGAAACGGAATTTGCAACAAATATCAAAAACCTTCAGGTATTTTTTTTACTTTTCTAAATTTAATTGTCATATTTTCTTTTTCTTTTCTTTTTCTTAAACAGAAGGAAAACTATTATTATTTTAAATTCTCATAACTACTTTTTACCTTCATTTTACCATGTGTGAAACCTTTCATTTTTAATGGTACACAGTGTAACTACGAACGGTTTGACAGGAAAGTAAAAGGGTCTGATGATTCTTACTGATGTACATAAACAAACTTTATTCTCTGAAGTCTTAGTACAACATGATATACATAGACAATCTTTAGTACAACGTGAACACGTAATTCACCATTTGCCGGTTGTAGATTCTCTTAGGACTTTGTGTCGTGATTCTGAAGAGAAGGAAAACCGTGCGCTGCTCTGAAGCTTTTTTTGCGTGACTGATGTGGTCAGTCGTGGGGCTCTTAATACGGGCAAAGAAATGCTTGTGTGTGTTAAAACATGTGTTTTTCATTAACCCCAGTGTCATAACTTACATTACAAATTTAAGCCCCCACCAAATACCCTATTTGGGTGGGAGTGATTTTCAAAAAAAGAAAAGTTTTTTCTAGACATAAGGAGTAAATGTTTAATTTTTCAGCCTTTTAAGCTTCATTGGTGAGGCCTGTACGCATGATACATACACACATATGTACATAGCCAACCGGCCAGCCAGCCAGACCAGCTTAAAAACTGAAGAAACCTATGCTGACAATTTCTAATAGTAAACTCATGTAACCATCCCAATTGTAATGAACCTGAGATAAACTCAACAAACATTCCACTTGAAAGATAAAAAGATATTTTTTGATAAATACAAAACAAACCTGGAGACTTTTGGTCCTACTTAAATTCTCTTTAGTGGAGACAAGGCTGGGCGAAACTCTGCCTGTCCCTTGAGGACATCGCTTTTTATCACGAAGCGCCATACAATGACACCTGGCCGCATCCTACCCCAATTCTTCACCACCGGACACCTGGTTCTTTGTGAAATTATTTTCTTAATTTATTTCTGTACTGGCGACATTTACACACAGGAAGGGCTTTACCAGAAATGTATAACAATCGTTGTTTCAAGAGTTCTGTTCCCTGTTTTATCTAATTGAAAGTTATTTTTATTTTCAAGTGGTTGACAGCGTATCATGAATAAGCATTATAAGCGGAATCAACCGGATCATGAATTTAATTGTACGTTTATAATACTGCTCAACTAGTTTTTCTTCTTACATTTTTCTGTTGCTTATTTTTATTAGATGAAGTATTATAAATAATTATTATTTAAAATTTTTATGACTACTTTTTATCTTCATCTTAATTTTTATTAGTTGCTTTTTATCACAAGTTTTTGCTCAAACCAATTACCCTCCGGCAGTGAGCAAATAGCATTGATTGGAAAATAACGAATAATCCTCAGGTGGGATTCGAACCCACATCCCCGTATCCAGGGGAAGCACTGTTTAGCCCAGTCTGCTTTACCAATTAAGCCACTGAGACTTCAAATAACACCCTTAAACCCATCCTTCATTCCGATCGTTTGTTTCCATTCTGGTAGTTCCAGTTTACATTTTTCTGTTTTTTATTTTTATTAGATGAAGTATCATAAATATTTATTATTTTACATTTTTTTGACTACTTTTTACCTTCATCTTAATTTTATTAATTGCTTTTTATCGTAACTTTTGCTCATACCGATTATCCTCCGGCAGTGAACAAATATTGTTGATTGGAAAATATGAAGGTAAAAAGTAGTCATAAAAATTTAAATAATAATGATTTATAATACTTCATCTAATAAAAATTTTAAAAAAACAAAGAAATATATTAAATCCTGTAACTATCAGAGTAGGTTTAACAGTGTTATTTCGAGATTCTGCTGCCATTTAGGCTCTGTGACGTAATTGGTAAAGCAGACCAGGCTAAATGGTGCTTCCCCTGGCTAGGGGATGTTGGTTCGGGTCCCACCTGTGGCTTATTCTTTATTTTCCAATCAACACTATTTGCTCACTGTTTAAAATTAAAAACTTCTTTAAAATTTAATTTTTAATGTATCACTTTCATCTGATGAAATATATGCTCTAAGGGAGGAGGGGGGTAGTCCCAAAAAAGTTTGGGAAACTCTGATATGTCATCAGATACGGTAAATATGCTTTCATTTTCCATTTCAAATGGTTCCAAAATAATTTTCTGTCTTGTCTGTCTGTCAGCATTCAAATGAAAGTCTGTCAAAAGAAAACCAGAAACTTCGGGAAGAAATCACGGAAATTGAAGATCTCCAAACCAGGTTGTCGAATCAGAAACACGAAGTGGATCAAGAAAACATTGTGTTGAGAAAACAAGTGGATCAGCAGATCCAACAACACCGTCTGGAAATGAAGGAATTGAAAATGGATCTGACAAAGAAACACGGCGAGATTGAACGAGAATCGGATCGTCTGGCGAATTATGTCGAAGGTACTGACATTTCTTTGTCTGTTTTTACCTCTTTTTGTGTCTTAGTACCACAAGCAGGGTTGCCAGATTGGGCTACAATCTGAGGCTTTATCTCAGAAACTTACCCAACACAGGCATTGGAATAGCGTCTAATTTGGAACTCGGGCGAGTCTGGAGGCAGAGGTTCAGTACCAGCCTCTTGTGGCAGGCCCACCACAAGAGGCTTGTATTGAACGTCTGCCTCCAATGCCTGTGTTGGGTAAAGCTAAGCTTATGATTGGTTGCTGATTTGAAATCGGCTAACCTTTCAGTCCAATCGCTGATGAATTTATCAGCGACTAACTGTGACATAAGCATTCTTATAACATGAAAAGGCGTCTGTGATCCAGTTGCTGACTGAGGTGTAAGGATAGGAATGAGTCTAGTTACTATGATCCAATCGTATGTCGTAGCCAATCAGAAGCGAGAATCAATTTAACGTCACTTCCTTTTCAACTAAATAAAAAATAAAATAAAAATGGCAACCTTTTTGTATCCTGTATAGAAATATGCTGCTAAAACAAGAAGCCACATTTTGATTACTAATATTCCTATTTTCAGATTTTTCCCTTATTTTAAGGAAAATTTAGATGTTTTTATATTATTTTTGCCTCATTTTTGGATGTAAAACTATCACATACTGATATCTTTTCGGTAATGAAAGTTATGATAAAAGTAAACATTGAATTAGTAAAATCTTTGTAAAAAAAAAGTTTGTAGTTATCCTTGTTTTGAATAAATTAAATAAAATACATTTTGATTAAATTATGGGCATGTGGCGCAACACTTTTAGCAGCGATTCTGAGTCAAGTTGTAGCGACTCGATCAGCAATTAAAAATACGATTCGATGACTCTTAGCAAAAACCAACCTGAGTTCAACTTACAATTCAATCGGATCGTAGTGTGATCTAAGCTCAGCTTAAGATAGAGCTTGGATTATCTCCCCTTGTAGCCCAATATGGCAACCCTGACGTCATGCATGTTATGTCTTTCTAGTGATATTGAAAAAAATGGATTTGAAGCCTTACGATTCAGTAGTTCTCAGAGTCCTCTTGTTATCCAAGGTCACATTCCTCCCCTTGTGCACCCAGGTTTCCTCAATTCCTTCCCCATTTCGAATTGTCATACTTTCCATTTTATACTCCTCCCCAATTCCTGCCCATTGATTTGAAATTGGGAACCAAGTGGCTCCTGTTTGAAAATCACTGACCTTTATGGAAAAAGAATTGTCTCCACTTCAATTTATTTAAAACATTTTGCTATATAATTCAATTTGCTATATAATTCAATTTGCAGTAAAATAAAATTATTGGAATTTTTTGTTTAATTTTGAATTTTAGTAATAAACTAGCATACACCTAGTATTAAATAAAAAATCCTTGGATCCACCCCAAAATTTCATCAATTCTTCCTTAGCCAATGACCCAACATTCGACAAAATGTCATTTTTTAAAAACAGTTGTTTTTTTTATTTTAATATTTCATTTATTATGTTTTTTATATGAATTTCTCTCTCTAAAACAATTTTTGTTTTATTTAATGTCTTATTAAAATTAGTGTGGCTGGGGTTGTCCTTAACATATAGGTATGGGTTCTGCAAATTTTGGAAAATCTGATAAGCGTTCCGCAACAAAATAAGTTTGGGAACCACTGTATTATAGTAAGGGGGGGCATCACATTTTTTGAGCTGTTGGAGGGAAGGGCGGGGGAGCATGGAGTAAAAAGATTAAAAACCACTGGTCTACATTGAAATTGTTCTAAAATCTGTGCTTTTCAAATATTTTAAAATCTGTTTTTCCATTTCTTTGCCTTTTGTCAGACTTGAAGGCTCAACTGGAAGTTGCAGAAGAGAATAACAAGCAGCAGGTGGAGAGTTTGTTGGAGAAGAAACGAGAAGTGTCACGACAAATCCAGAGCATAAGGGAAAAAGAGATGCAAAAACAAAACCAAGTCGAGGTGGAAAAGTAAGAAAGGCAATTTTATCTTTTGAATTTTTGTTCCCAGTGGGAAAAAAAACGGGGGACTAACATTCACTATGGGTGTCTGTTAATTTTATTATTAATTATAAATTTTTTATTTTAAAGTATAATTAAACAACATAATCACCAGAAATTATCACAATAATGAAATTAAACGCATGTCTTTATCAGATTGTGCACCATGAAAAGACTAGGTTGTTCAAGGTAAAAGTGAACATGACGTACCAAAAATGGACATAATTCATGGGGTGCGAAAATTAAAAAGACATGAGTTTAATTTCATTATTGTGTTAATTTCTGGTGAATATGTTGTTTGAAATTTTAAAAATTATACTTTTTGGAGCCTTTGTATGACTTTTGGAGTCTCTGTGCAGGTTAAACACTGCCACCACCATAGTTTTATGTTTATGTACATCAAAGCAAAGATTACAAAGGTTTTTTTGTCCCTTTATTTGGGACATTAAACTTGCCTAGATTTATAGATGTTTTTAGATATTTAATTTGGTATGCTAAACTGCCCTACATTCTAGATGTTTTTATAAATATGGATCGACTCCTGGATGTCCCAAAAGTCATACAAAGGCTCCCAAAAGTATATATTTTATATTTTAAAGTATAATTAAACAACACAATCACCAGAAATTAACACAATAATGAAATTAAACGCATGTCTTTATCGGTTTACGCACCCCATGAATTCCTCAAGGTATGATGGAAACATAACAGAATGCATCCGATGTACCAAACTGACGAGTTCATGGTGCGCAATCTGATAAAGACATGCGCTTAATTTCATTATTGCGTTAAATTCTGATGAATATGTTGTTTAATTATACTGTAAAATAAAAAATATATACTTTTTAGAGACTTTGTATGACTTTTAGAGCCTTTGTATGCTGGTTAAGCACTGTTATAGGTTTATGTACATCAGGCATGGGCAACCTTTTGGATCTAGCCGGCCACACAAGACATTTTTCATCTTTAATTGGGCCATACCTTCACTAAAAAAAATGTTGACCATATTCCAGAAAGCATACTTAATTTCTATTTTAGACAAACATGAATTACGATTATTATATTATTGATTTGTGAAGCCAAAACAATAGGAATTTTACAATATAAATTATAAAATTGACTTTCTGAGAAAAATTATATAAGATTTTAAATAATTGCCCAGATTGGCCACAGCCTTTGGTTGCCCATATATGATGTACATCAAAGCAAAGATTACCTTTAAGAGTTAATAAACTCTGCTTTATTTGTTGTTTTTGTTTCAGCCATGTTTGATATTTGTGGATTTCTCAACGTTATTTCCTTTTCTTTTCCAGGTTAGAATTAGAGTCCAAATTGCAGGAAATCTACCGGAAAAAATCTGAAGGAGAAACAACATGGCAAATGGAGAAAGAACATCTGGATGATAAACTAAAGGAAGCTTTGGACAGTACAGTCGAATTAGAAAAAGAGTTACTTGTTCTTAGGTAAAGTGACTTAAAGTTATTTTCTATAGTTTTGAGAAGGGTCATTAACATTCAAATAGTTTTTTGGATGATTGAACTCCTTCTTGTTGTTTGTGGTGTTAACATAACGTTTCGGCCAATCCATTCTTTGGCCTTCCTCAGGTATAATATCCGAATGTGATGGGGTAAACAGAAATTTTTAACTTCAAAGGAGGATCCTACGTTATAAGGGTTGCCTCCTTTGAAGTTAAAAACTTCTGTTTACCCCATCACATTCAGACATTACATTATATTTTTAAAGATTATCAAAGAATTGAATCTATTTTTTAAAAATATTTTTTAAATCCTTTTTTTCTAAAAAATTTGGGAATTCAACATTCGGTTGTGTGGCATTCGGGCTAGTGTAATTCTGGATTGTGATCGGCACTGTTAACCTTTAATGTCATAAACCGCTTGATACTGCTCCTAATTGACAGTGGAGCTCTTCTGTGAAGAAAACAAAGTTTCTTAAACTTATTATGTCAGATGGAATTTTTTTTAAAATTTTAAATTTACCCAAAGTTCAAAGGGAGGTAACATTGATCAGTGGTTATTCCCTTATTCTTAGCATCTTAATTTTCTTATATGAAATTAAGAGTTAATTTGTACATGTGTGTATTTAGTGCATGTGTAATATACAATGGAAAACTGTTTTTAAAAAAAAAGGATTTATTAAAATTACCAATCATAAGCTATTGAGCATTACCATATATTCTGGACTATAAGACAAATGGTTTACAAGCATATTTGGAGGACTAACTACTCATCAGTGCAGTAGCAAGGGTTCTCAGCTCCCAGGGGCAAAGACAGTGCCCAGGGGGCAGTTGTGCAATATCCTAGGGGAGGACATAGATATTAATCAACAGGCAAAAAGCCAAAGGAAATTTTGCATCCCTTCACACCTGCACCCGGGGGCAGCTGCCCCCCCCCCTGCTACAAACAACAAAGATACTGGTTCAAATAATTACTTTAATACTAGTATTACTGTTCTAGCTTAACTGTTCCTGCAGTACCTCCTTGCCTAATTGTCAAATTTAATTCTTTGCTCTATTTGGTTGTTATAGTCACAACGTTTCGGCTGTTGTATCATCCGGCCTTTTTTAGGTGCTTGTCGTGTTGGTAACGTTCTCATTCTGATGTCCATGCCAGAGGATATCTCGTATCAGTTAATTCTTCCTGAAAAAGGCTAGAGGGTTCAATGGCCAGAACATTGTGACTTGTGACTATAACAGTCAAGATGAGGATACTAGTACGAATAAATTAGTGTATTACGTAGGATGACTTAACTGTAAAAAATGCATCACATCATAAGGACTGATTTGACTGATCACTGCTAATTTTAGTCAATTATCACCTTTTATTGGTGTTATTATTTTAACACAGTAA
>VCCN01004206.1:2284349-2295339 GCA_006491835.1 Architeuthis dux | reverse complement strand
TATTCTAGGCCCCAGCCGACAGGGCCTCTCGGGGTTAGGGCATATCCTTAATACAACTAAAAAGTTGAAGTCCAAATGCAACTAAATTCACGTTCTTTTCAAAGGCATAACAATATGCGGAACATATTCATTGTTCTCTACACATATGAATCTCTCCACATATTCATCGTTCTCTCCACATATGAATCTCTCCTTCTCTCTCACTAAACCTGTGTTGTCATTTTTCAACCATGCCAATGTAACCATTACTGTTATGAATCGATAAGTTTAGCAAATAAATTATTGATGACAAAGATAAGAGGGCCGGGACCAGTACTTTGAAGAAACCCGCACTAACATATATTCAACATGTACATGTACATGAAGAACTTTTTTAAAAAATAGAGAAATTGATAGAATGAATTAATGACTTCTGCTGAAACTTCACAATCTTCCCAATGAACCATTTACATCTGCATTCTATATTTTGACCATTTTAAAAAAAATGACAGATTATTTAGGTATGGCCCTTTTGCCTAGGATCCGAGTATCTGCGCACTCTGCCTAGAATCATTGTATCTGCGCGCTGTGCATAGGATCCGAGTATCTGCGCTCTGCCTAGGATCAGAGATAGCATGGAAATTCTACACAAGAATATATTCTCCTTATATATAACATTCTCACTTATGGACTCCTATATTCTTATAAACAGAGAAACCTCAATTATCCTAACAAGATGTGCGGAGAGTTTGTTTGGATAACTGATCCAATCATAGGAAGCCTTACTGAACACAATTAAGGGAGCTTGAAATCTTGTTCAGATAATCAGGGTTTTTCTGTACATTCCAAATATATGCACTAAAGTACATAATTTCTACTTTTACCAAATGAACATTACATGAGGCGGGGGGGGGTGCCAGAATAGGAATGGGTGTGTCATATTGTGACTCTGGGAGGAAGGGTATTTCTTGATAGACCTGACCTTTCCTGTGCCTCCCCCCTCTCCCCCCCCCTGCTTAGGCACTTATCCTTTCTTCTGCAAATCGACCTTTCCATTCTCATGGGAATATCAAAAGCTGTGTTGCAGAGTATGGTTTGTTATTGATAGCTAAAACCGGCTTTTAAAATGGCTTAAATCCAGCTAACTCTATAGCTAAAAATGTTATATATACTCATTTAAAGCCCACTTATCAATTAAATAACCGTATACGCAGAACAAATTATCAATAAAAATTGTGCGTTTACTTTTATTTAAAATTAATTTTTTTAAAAATTTTTTAAATGGCCAGTCTTTCGGCTGTTGTAGATTTTTATTGGCTAAATTGGAAAATAAAATCAGCCAAATATGGCTAATTTGGCAACTCTGGATAAAACGCTATTGGGGGTTTATTAAGCGTAAAGGAACAGTAAGTTGTGCAGTTCTGAGGGCGAGTAGGATTTATTTTTTTGTAATTTTTAAATACTTTTATATAAAGGAAGGGTAGGCTGTGCACTTTTAAGGGTGAGAAGGATTTTTTTCCAAACACAATGGAATGGAGGAGAAGCCTAGAAATAAAAAGGAAAAAAAGGATTGTCCTTTCCTGTGTTGATTAGAGTTATATGATCCTTCAGAGAACAGTGATACCAACCATAACACAATAATGAAATGTAATCGACCTTCCTGAACTGGTTTCCCATGTAGATGTACAGTGTGTGTGTGTGTGTGTGTGTGTGTATATATATCTATATGATAGATGTAATTTGACAATGTGGAAATGAAAGCTTGAGAAAAACGAGTTACATCTGAAACATATTTATTAAAAGTGCAACCATCCGTGTTGGGATAATCGACTATCCCAACATGGATAGTAGCACTTTTCTGCAGTGTTCAAACTTCTTCTTCTGATGCCACTTGCAGCACCAATATGCATAAAGCACAGAAAAATTGTCATTAAAATATCAAAGAAGCCTCACAAGGGAAGTAACCGAATACTTCAAAGCCTCACTTCCATACAATGGATGGAAATAACGGTCCCGTTTATCATACAGTTACATTTTAAATAAAACACCCCTTGTAAAACCTTAAAAAAACATTTTTTCTGAAAAATAAAAAAGGAAGATTGTTACGGAATAACGGATTAAAAGCACTAAAAATTACTTTAAAATGTTTTTCAACTTGGTTAACGAAAGTAGATCTTTACCTAAATATGTTTGAGACGTAACACGCTTTTCTCAATCTTTCATTTCCACATTGTCTAATGACATCCACAAAGCATATATATAACTCTCTTATGGAGCTGACATTTCAGCACAACAAACTGTAGGAAATGTTTTTATTAGAAACAGGTAACGAAAACTGTCAATATAGGTTTCTTCAGTTTTTAAGTGAGTCTGTCTGGCTATGTATGTATCAAATGTACCGGCCACACTAATGGAGCTAGAGGGTTGAAATTTTAAACCTTTACTCCTTATTATGTCTAGAAAAAGCGTTTTGGTTGTTGTTTTTTCAATTTGGGGTTCAATTTGCAATGTAACTTTATGCTAAATTAGTCCCTTAGTTTGTGTCCGGCAGCATTCGCACTTATTTTTTTAAAATTCAGACTTTTTTTTTAGTTATCACTGCCCAACAAAAGACAAGAGAAATAAGTTATTCATTGATCGTCCCCTTTTCCAATTTTTTAATTGATCCCCCCAAACATTTCTATTGAGTGTTGGTTTATTTTAATTTTTTATTTTATAATATCTTTATTTTAAAAAATTCCCTGTAGATTTGCTCATTTAGCACAGGCTAGTTGACCCTGTCAAAAAATGACTGCATTTTTAAATAACTTTGCAATTGCAAAATCTTTATTTATTTTCTGTGACTGTTTTATTAGATTGAAGCTTTTTTGCTTTCAATGCATTTACAGAAAATGAACTTTTTCAATTGTACAACTTTTGTCTAATTCTTCACTTTAGGGAATGCCTGTTCAAAAGGTGCATGTTTGGAAGGGGCCAGACTTTAAAGTGTGTTGAGCAGCCAGTGGCGTAGCAAGAGAGGGGGCAGTTGCCACTGGGCTCAAGCGTGAAGGGGTGCAAAAATTCCTCAGCAGTCATATACTCAGACGTCATCCAAAGTCAAACTGAAATAATACAAGAGCTTATTTCGTTCAAAGACATGTACAAAGAGATAATGAGCACTAGAATCCTAGAATAAAAGTCACGGAACAAAAGTCACAATGTAGCGTTACCCTGAGCTACCTAAAAAAAAAAAAAGTAGGAAGAAAAGTCACAAATAAATAGGTAATCAAACATTTTAAGGGTGTGTGCGCCAATATTATCTTTGCCCATGGGCGCTGAGAATCCTTGCTACACCACTGGGAGCAGCCTGCCATAATTGTCATGTAAAATAATTTTCCGTCCATCATATGAAACTACGGCTTCAAAATATTTTGGTTACTTCATAAAATAATGAGACACTGTTCTATGTTTATGATGTCATTAATAGCAACAAACAAAACAAAAAATTTTTTAAATGACATTATGTCATCCTTACATTTTATTCTATAAACTGACGCTTGTGAACGCTGTGTTATATTTAGATCTAAAATTTTAGATAAAAGATCTATTTAAAAAAAATTAGATTTCCCGAGAACCGCTGATCCAAACTTGACAATGCAATGTCGGGTGCACAGACCAACATATCTGGCTAATAGCAACTTCGTACAGTGGCCATTTGTCGAGTTATCTATCATTGTATACATAAAGCATAATACAGTATTATGTATACTGTATCATACAAACCCATATATTACATTTTCCAGATATATTAGCTGAAATTGTTTTCGCTGTTTGTCTATCACGTCAAGTTAAACCAAACCGATGTATAAAATTAACATTTCCCTACCGTGATTTGAAATCATGACCAAGTGATTGCTAGACGCTCTCTTACCAACTGAGCTAAACTGACACGTCTTATATATTTACAAATTTATTTATTATATATACAATACAAAAGTTACAGTAATCATCTTCAGTCAGAATAGAATAGAAGTGGAGTTTGACCCTGCAGCAGCCCAGCTTGTACATTACAGTATCTGTACAGCATCTTGGCCATTCAGTCAATACAGGTACTGTACAAGTATCCCACATAGCTTTGCTAAGTACATATGTAAGTAAATATAATTATTTATTTCCTCAACATTTTAATAGTGTTTTTATTATGATAATAACAAGTAAAGAAACAACATTTTGATTTTGGGGCGGTTAAAATTGTTTTTAGGGACGGTAGTGAAAAAAGTTAATCTGGTGCCCTGCACTTGAGCAGAGCTCTTTGGCTCAGGCGACAAATTTCACTAAATGTATTATGTCAGTTGGAACAAAAAAAGTAAATAAATAAAAAAAAATTCACCTAAAGCTGGAAGGGAGGTAACTTTGGTCAGTATTTATTCCCCTTGGTATTAACATTCGTATACTCTTATATGAATTTAAGGGCTGATTTCCATTTTTTTTTTTTTTTTTTTTTTTTTTTTCCTCTTTCTCTTTCTTTTGTGTCAATTTTGAGAATTGTTTTTTATCATCCACTTTTCTTTCTCTTCCAGAAACCACCTCACTTGCAGATGGTGAAAACAGCCGACGACAATTGATCTCTGGAAATCTGGAATGAGGAATGTTTATGATTTTGAATAAAGCCAGCAAATGGATTATATATTTTATGAAGATACAGTCTTTTTTTAAATCCTTTTCTTTCTTTTCTTTCTATGGCAATTGTGACCTTTCCTGTTTCAAAATGGCTGTCACCCAAGCTTCAGAATAACAGCCACTGATGACGAATTTCAAATCAAAGAATACTACAATAACCTAAAAAAGAACACTAACCTTGCCGCTGGAGTGGTTGCCATTTTGAAACGGGAAAGGTAACAATAGCCGCTTCTTCTGATACAGAATCGGCTTCATCAACTGACATTAATCCCCTTTTTTCTTTTCTTTTTTTTTTTTTTTTTAACAATTTAACTTGATTTTTAAAAAAAATTATAATTCTTTTTGTTTGGGATTGGGACCAAGGTTGCCAATTTTGACCAGAAGGCTTCAAGAGGCTGGTATTGAACCTCTGCCTCCAGACTCACTCGATTTCCAAACTCAACGCTATTCCATTGCTTGTGTGGTGTAAATAAATAATAAAGCTTGGATTAACTCCCTTTCTGGCCAAATATGGTGACCCTGATTGGGACTATTATTTTGTTTTACCAGCATGAGTATCTACCTACTGCAGAGCATCCAGACCTGAGCAACAATTACCCAGGTCAGCTATACTCTCTCAAAGGGGTGGAAGACCTCTGCAGCTAGCTCTGGCATCTGCCTGGAGAAGGAAACTCCAATAAAACTTTACAACCTTTTCCCATCTCAGTGGACCATAACATGCAAACCCTTGGTTTAAAGGGTGGGGTCGGCTGTGCGCATGTCACACCTCTCCTTAAAACTCTGTTGCACAGGCCTTTGGGCTGTCCATATACAGGCCTTTGCCAGCTGAGGACCTGAAAGACGTGGAAAACCCTCCCAAATCTTTGTTCGCAAAGCCAAGCCATCATTCTATTAACTCTTTTCTCCCTAGCAGGCATGTTTGATTACTTGCCTGACTGCTTGACACCCTTCGTCTAACAAAGTGCCTGTGTGCCCTGAAACTAATCTAACAGCCTGTTGCTGACCAAAAAAATACAATGGGCAGTAAATAAATTGCTATATCTCTTTTAATATTAAATGTACGCTTACTAAATGTTCAGTGATTATTCCCAATGTATCACTTCTAAGTCCGGTGAAATAAAACCAGCAAAAAGTTATTTGAAAAAGGTATTATTATCGATTGATTGGCATTGTCATGATTTAAATTCAAACGTGTTTTGTTTTTTGGTTTTTTTTTTTGGTTTTTTTTTTAATAAATTTTTTTTTTTTATCAGTTTTTAAACAAATTTTTGTTAATTTATTAATATTATTGAAAATAATCTACAAACTGCTTAGCGGTATCAGGTAATTGTGTAGCTGGTCCATGAATGTCCGTGAAATCATCAATATTTATGTTCTGCAAGCAATCAGTCTACGGAACATTGTTGTTTTTTTTTTTTTTTTTTTTTTTTTTTTTTGTCGGTTTAAAAAAAACAAAACATTTGTTGTTTATTTTCAATAATAATAAATTATTATCTATAAACTGCCTAGCGGTATCAGGTAATTTTGGAGCTGGTATAGGAATGTCCGTAAAATCCTCCAATGTTTACATTCTGCAAGCGATCAGTCCAACTCAACGGATTTCCATTGTTTACAAGATCGTAAATTTCAACCTCAGAATCGCTCGAATCTTCATCAAAATCACTTCTATCAGCATCAGAGATGTTCCTAGAATCCGGTTGTTGTAAAATATTTCTTTGAGCAGTTTTTACTGTTTCATGCAAAAATCCATCAAATTCCGATTCACTAAAGTTATACGTGGTATTCTAAAATGGATTCTAGTATCGATAGATTTGAAATTCCTGTGTGTTACATTTATTATTAATGGATTAATATGAGAGAAATAGGTTAAAGGTTTCGCATATGTATTCGTAAACTTCATTTTGATTGGTTGAGATTCTAAGTGATCCCCTACAGACCACTAATATGACTAATCAGAGCCAATTTAACAAACGCTATCTAACACGCCTGTAGGCATGTTCAGGGAAAGAACGCAAACACTTTAACACGCATGTTATGTGGTCGGGGCACAAGCAAAAAATTCTTTATCACGCCCGAGTCATTTTCAGGGACAAATGAGTTAATCAGTGTCTGCTAATTTAATGATTGTCTTTTACAATTAAACATTGTTTGAGATTAGGACTAATATCTTTTCCGAAACCGTCAACCAAAACTGTAGGTTTCTTCAGTTTTCAAGTGGGTTTGGCTGGCTATGTATGTATCCTGTGTACAGGCTGCAGCAATGGTGCTAGAGGGATGAACATTTTATCATTTACTCCTTATGTCTTTTTTAAAAAGATTTTTTATTTTAGGTTTTTAGTTGTGGGTTCAGTTTACAGTGTAAGTTTATGCTAAATTGATCCCTCAGATTTCTTTTAGCGATTACTGCCAAACAAAAGGTGAGAGAAGTAACTAATTCGTTGGTCACACCTTTTTCCAATTTTTTAATTGATCACCCCCAACATGGCCTGCTGCCAAAAGATGTTGGTCACGTGACAGTTTCTATTGAGTGACTAACCAGACCTCTTTATTATTATTTTAATTGTGAGGACATGGTCCTTTAATTAAGATTGTCAATTGACCAAACGGGCAGCTAAATGTTTTAAGAGTTCAAAGAAATGGAGAATGATCACGTGGAAAGTGTTCATATTCCATTGTCGTTGGTCGTTGGTCCAGTACAGAGTTTTCCGTCCCCTGTATCATGTCGTTGGGGCACCCATGTTTCGGTGTCTTGGGTGTAATTGAACTGGTATTGATGAATTAAAAGAAAAGTTAACAGGACAAAGAATATCAAGTGATAATAGCGTAGTAGTCTCTAGATGGACAAAGTAGGTGATGATAAACTAATAATAGCAGCGGTAGGAATAACCTTAAGGTTCAAAACTGCCATTAGCATGCTGAGGTATTAGAGAGGAAGAAAGAGTAAGGTTAGCGACATGCGCTTTCTCTCTGTCTGTTCCTGCAGTAAAAGGAAGGATGCACAGTAACATTACGTGCAAATAATAATTGCAAATACTTTGTAACAATAAGAAGTATATTTATTATAGAAGATATAACAATAAGGTATTTCTCAGCTGTTGAGAAGAAGAAAGTGCATTTAAAGAGTTCTTCGTTGTTAGAGTGTGTGTATGTGTACCTATGAGAGATGCATCTCAGTGGAAAAGGTGGCACCGTCATGGATTTGTCAAGCGACAAATCTAACTGAACAATGAATGAAGAAAGGTATGTCTTATAGGAAGAGGTGAGTGGAGGATGTGTGTCAGGTCAAAATATCGTCTGTTGGAATGGGTTTTGTCAAAGTTCCAATGTAAGATGACAAAAATACAAGGGTTTGCCAGACTTGGTGTCTGCAAAGGGTATTGTGTTTCGAGTCGACTGCTGTGTTTCCTTGTTCTGAAAGTTGGTTATCTTAAGAGCACTGGCAGACAAGATAACTTTGTTTCTCGGAATAAAAACCTGGGTGTTCTTACGGAAAATTTGTGTGTCAAGTGGTCTCACTTGTTGACCAGAGTGTGTGAGTGCAAAATTATATATGTATCCATTACATGGGCGAGATAGCCTGACAAAGCCAATCCCTCTTCAGGCTTCCTCAATCCTAATCTTAATACTGAGTGCTTAGCAGAGAGGCATTGAGTACCATTTTTAAAGTATTTGGTATGACTCAGTCATCGATTGAACCCACGACCTACCGAACTGGAGGTGAGCACTCTACCACTGAACCGCAGTGATTTGTAAACCATTCACGGATGTCGTCTAAAATGTTTGCATTTCATATAACGACCTTTGAAGCTGGCTACACTTTCCAGCTCTATTTTCATTGTTGCTGAGATGCGGCTTTTATCTTCTTATTTCAAAGCGAAAAGTGAATTGTTCTCTCCTTTATTCCCCGACCACTGTCAACAACTAAGGTAATAAGACCTATGTGATCGTTTTAACATGTATAGGTTGTCTTCAAAGCTTAGCAGCCAATATATTTGTTTCATTGAAAACGACAGACAAAGAATTAGTTTTCTAGTTGGATCATTTGTTTGCATACAAGAAAAGCTAACACCACCTTAATAAACATGCACCACAGGTCGGTCTGACACTCCCATACGCCAAATACTCGATAATAATACTGCACACTATACAAAATTAATAGTGCTTAGTCACTCAATAGAAACCATCATGTTACAAACATCTTTTGGCAGCATGCCGTGTTGGGGGTGATCAATGAATAAGTTACTTCTTTCGCCTTTTGTTGCGCAGTGATCACAAAAAAGTCTGAATTTTCAAAAAACAAGCATGAATGCTGCCGGACACATACAAAAGGACCAATTCAGTATAAACTTACATTGCAAATTGAACCACCCACAAAAACCTATTTAGTGGGGTAATTTTCAAAAACAAAAAAAACGTTTTTTTTCTAAACATAATAACGAGTAAACATCTAAAATTTTAACCCTCTAGCTCCATTGGTGCGGCCTCTATCGTATGTGATACATAGCATGCTTTAAGCGAGTCTGTTTGGCTGTGTTGGGGGTGATCAATGAATAAGTTACTTCTCACCTTTTGTTAGATCACAAAAAAGTCTGAATTTTCAAAAACAAGCAGACACAAACTAGGATTCAATTTAGCATGAACTCTCATTTTAGATTAAACCCCCCCAAATCCTATTTAGTGGGGGGGATTTTAAAAAAATGTTTTTTCTAGACACAATAAGGAGTAAATGTTGAAATTTTCAGCCGTCTAGCTCCATTGGTGCGGCCTGTACGCATGCTACATACATAGCCAGGCAATCGGACCGACTTGAAAACTGAAGAAATCTATTTTGACAGTTTTTGTAACAGTTTTGGTTCACAGTTCACACCAAGGACCTTGTTCATATCAGGCACCCCAAACTTTGGCAAATCGAAAGGGGACATATTTTTCCTCGACACCCGTAACTTCACTGAAACATCAGCAGTGTTACCAAGATAAATAAATTTCACGTGTTGACATCGAAGAAGAAATTAGCCTGAACTGGTATTGCTAGTCTGTCTCTGAAATGTTCGAAGTTACTTACATTCGATAAAAAATAGGTTGTTTTGTTTTTTAAAACTAACAAATTTTCGAAGTTACTAAGATACTTTTTTTCTAAAAAAATTAATATCAATCTTTTTGTGCTTTCAATCCAACTATTGTTTGGTTTTTATTCGATACAAAAATAGGTTAATAATACTGCATAATATACAAAATTAATTGCAAAAAAGACTCGAAGCACTCATCATAAAAACGAGAAACCCTGCGTTTAACAAGGTCTTCTTCAGCCTGGGTACGGGTGTTTTAAATGTATTCAACAACTTAAAACCCCACCCAACATCTTTCAACCAGTTTCTTTTGTCCCGATAATGTGAGTCATACGGCTGAAAGCACTCGATCATGACACTTGTTTGGACAGACGTTCACTTGTAGGTAAACAAGAAAAGCTAACTAAAAAAACATTCTTTGTTTATCGTTTTTAATGACTGCATTTCCACGGCAATAGGAACATAGACAGTGGAGCCAGTCTGCGAAATAATACACCCCCCCCTGGCCCAAGCAATGACTCCACCCTTTAAATGAATTGTTGTCATCCTATGGTCCACCGAGGTGGCATAGATAGGAGCAGGGACCCTAGGTTGTGGGTTTGACAGTAGTGTCCTTCTCCTGGCAGATGCCTGAGCTAGCTATAGGGCTCCGCTGCCCGTTTGAGGGAATATTCCAACAGTAAGGCTGACCTGTGGTTAAACCACAGGACGTGAACATTCCGCTGTTGATAGATGCCTGAGCTGGCTATAGAGTTCTACCTTCCCTTTGAAGGAGAATCAGGACAGATCGGCTGTCTGCAACTTTAAGCACAGGTCCTCAGGACAGTGCGACTGTCTGCAACTTTAAGCACAGATCCTAGACACTCCAACAGAAGCAGATGTCCACTAACTATGGAGGTCTGCTACACCCTCAAAGGAGTGACACGACAGTATAGCAGCCTGAGCATATCAGTGTCTACTTATTAAGTTTTAACTTAGTATAGGTCCACACTTCCTCTCTCCACCAACCTGTCAAAAGCCAATGATAACTCATTTCCCTGCAACCACTTTTCACTGACTAAGGAACGAGGCTTTCACTGTTTCTACTGACTAAAATCAGATTGCTGGAATAGAAAAGGTAGTTTTAATTAATTAATTAGAAGCTAGGTATGTTAGTTACAAATTTAGAAAATTTGGTTCGTTCTCCCCCTCCAATCCTGTCCGAGATATATTTTCACTGACTAAATATTATCTGCGACCACTTTTCACTAAGGAACGATGCTTTTTGATATATATATATATATATA
>VCCN01004206.1:2218557-2237752 GCA_006491835.1 Architeuthis dux | reverse complement strand
ATAAGAAATCCTATATATGTTGTTGATAATATTTAATCAGAGCGCACAACATATGAAAAAGTTAATTTTATTATTAACACTATCATTTGGAGTGAATATTCCATATTGAAACAAGTATAGTGGAGCTTACAACGTTCATTTCACTGCTTCTCGCAGCTTGTCAAGCCAGCAATGATCCTCTAAAATATATATATATATATTTCATACATATATTTGATCCCTGCATGGCGCTCATTTCTTTATTTACATTTATGATTTAGGCTGCTCGTTTAGCAGTTGCTCACACTGATGCTGAGCAAATATAGGTTCTCGACTAATTAAAAATGTCTTTATAATTATCAGTAGTGTATCTGTGTTTGTAAAAATGACAAAAAAAGGGCTTTGAACTTGAGAATTTAGCATCTTCCAGTGCCCAGTTGGTTGAATTTAGAACATGTTATGACCCCGGGCAGATCCCTGTAACCCCCGGGCAGGTTCACGCACACCCCTCGTCAGTCCGGATGAGTTGGGGCTTACTCATACTGCTTTTAGAGTAACCGTTATAGAGGATTAATCATAAATAGTTTTACTTTTCAACAGAGAAAATAATCTCTTTTAAGAAGTCTTGCCTGTCCCCTTTCCATTGGGTTGGTTGGGGGTTGCCGTGCTGGTGGAGGGTGGGTGACTGGCTGGAGAAGAGGAAGGAAGTCAAAGTAGGATGTGGGGAAATTTAAGTCTGTAAAAATGTCCGACTCCTTTTCCCCTGTGACAGACAGACCAACCAACACACACACTGTGTATTATGCAAGTTAGATACTGCCTTATTTGTGAATTTCTACTACCCAGATTTTAGAAGCTGAAGTTTGAACCAAAGTTCACTGATTCCATTTTCTATCCTGCTAACCATTAGGCCACTTGCACATCCATAGACTTATGATAAATTATATATATAATAAATGGATTGTCAATGGTCAGGAATTAAAGCAACTTTTTTTGCCAGAATAGGGCTATTGTATGTATAGATTTGATAAATTATATATATAATAAATGGATTGTCAGTGGTCAGGAATTCCAGCAACCTTTTCTGACAGAATAAAGCTATTATATGTATATACTTGATAAATTATACATATAATAGCCCTATTCTGTCAGAAATGTTTACCAGAGTTCCTGACCACTAACTATCCATTTATTTTCCTGATTTTCAATGCACAACATACTGTTTGAATGTTGAAGCTCGTTAAAATTAATTTTAGGTCAACAAGTCAGACCATAGATGTGTGAGTTCTCTCCCTCACACCAAAAAGGACCAAGATCTAACTTCAAAAGAGCAAAATCAGCAAAATTTCTTTCGGTATGTCAGCCCGCCAGTCAGTGATGTCAGTGATGCAAAAATTACAAAATTCAGTAAATGATGGTCATTTTTTTGCCCTACCCCCAGAGATATTTAGTTTGTTAGTACAGAAAATGACTGGAGCTAAGTGAGGCAGTGGTGGAGTAGTGGTAAAGTCAGTGGACATCAATAAGAAATACCCAAACCTTGCCTATGTATAACGGGTTCAAATGCAGTTGACTCTAAGATACAACCCGGATAATTATTAGAAATCGTTGACTGCCAACCAAAATTGTCCACTGGTCAACATAGGTTTCTTCAGTTTTTAAGTGGTTCTGCCTGACTTGCGATCTATCTATGTGTCACATGCAAAAGCCACACCAATGGAGCTAGAGGGATGAAAACATGCTATTCCCACATGCACACAATCACCACCTTCACATTGATTACTTTTCCTTAACTAGAGTTTTGTGACTTTGGTGAAAGGTTACTTTTTGTTTTTTTAAATTGAGTCTTGCAACTTTGATGAAAATATAGGTGCCCTCTGTTTGGGGGGTTCTTACCCCTCTGCAGGGGATGCAGTCAGCGTATTCTAGGCCCCAGTCGACAGGGCCACCACATTCTTTGGTTTTGCTGAAAAATCTTTCTTTGCTGGTGCTTCCTTCTCTAATATAAAGTCCAACCAGTTTTTTGTAAAGACTCCGCCTAGTCGAGCTGTTTTTCCAGTTTTGCCACTTCATTTCTGTCTGTCAGGTACTTAATCAACAACCCTATCTGTCAGGTACTTAATCAACAACCCTGTCTGTCAGTTACTTAATCAACAACCCTGTCTGTCAGTTACTTAATCAACAACCCTGTTTGTCAGTTACTTAATCAACAACCCTGTATGTATCATCTAAAAGTAAAGTGCAGATATTTTATGTCAAGGCTATAAAAAACAGGTTTGGTTACTCACTCAATAGAAACCAAAGTCTTTTGGAAGAATGCTGTGCTGGGGGTGATCAATTAAAAATTGAAAAAGGGGTAATCAATGGATGAATATTTCCTTTTCCATCAAAATCGAAAATTGAGCGAATTGGGAGGCAGAGGTTCAATACTAGCCTCTTGGAACCTCGAGTCCCGCCTCAAGAGGCTGGTCTTGAACCTCTGCATCCAGGGGTTTTCAATAAAACAGTTAACTTGTATCTTAGTGCATATATTTCAATATTATAGATTGGGAATGATGAGTGGGTTTTAATAAGCTAGACCAAAGATAGTTGAAAGCTGAAATATGAATAAGAATCAACGTGTTCGAGTGATGAGAAAAGGGTTTGTTACAAATAACGACAAAACAGGCCTTTAAGATGTCCATAACAACAACAACAACAATAAGAGTTCTGGTTAGTCAGTCAATAGAAACTGTCAGGTGACCAACATCTTTTGGCAGCATGCCATGTTAGAGGAGATAAATTACAAAAATTAGAAAAAAGGGTGATCAATGAATAAGTTACTTCTCTCGACTTTTACAATGTAATTAACAAGGGTGAGAATAGAAGAGGGTGCTTATGCTTGAATGGAAGAAAAAGGGACTCAATTAAGTTAACGAATGTTTAGGGCTACAAATGATAGTTTTGTTGTTCTGAATGGTTGAAGATTGAGATATTATTAGGTTATTAAAACAATGAAAACCCTTTGTATAATTTTTTCTTTTTTTAAAAAAATCCAGATGGCGTACGGTTTGCTGAAAGCCTTGTCCCTCAACCCAGCATTTTCCTTTGGGATGTTTGCCTTTGGTTGCAGCCCCAGTGGAAGTGCCAGTAATGCGTGGACTGTCATCTTGAAAGGGGACCTTGACCTGAGTCTTTTCGTGACATTTGCCAGCACGATAGCTGCCCTCGGTAAGTTCAGCCATTTGTTTGATTGCAGTGTTGCCAAGTTGGTCCTGAAGATTCAACATCTAAAATCCACATCGGTTATTTGTAAACTTTGGATTTTAATCAGAAAAGAGATATCTACACTTTGATCTTTTCTTCCACATCTAACATCATCAGTTCATTTTATATCATTGTACGATATTCAAATTCCTAAATAGGATATTTAACTTCCTGATAGTTAAAATATTTTCTATAGTTTTGAGAAGGGTCATTAATATTTTCTATAGTTTTGAGAAGGGTCATTAATATTCAAATGGTTCTTCGGACTTCTTGTTATTAGAGTTCAATCGTCCGAAGAACCAGTTAAAATATTGTTTTTTTTTCCAGATAAGACACTTATCTATTTTGTAGAGATATCTGATTTATTTATAGCTTGTCGCACCAAACAGCCAGCCACTTTAGTGTAATTTGATTGATCTTTAGTAGATCAATGTCGGTTAGATTAGGTGAGAGTGGAATGTTGGTTGACAATATAAGTTGAACAAATTCTATTTTGGGAATTCAGAATACAAATTTAATTTAACTGACATGAAAAGTCAATCAATATTCAATTCAATAACAAAGAATTTGCTGACACAAACAAAAATTATGTAATGTTTAACGTCAAGAAAAGATTACGTGTTAAAAATTTGCATACTGATAAATAGAGGTGAAAACCCAGAGAGAAACCCAGAGAGAGACCCAGGCCAGCTGTCCAAGAGGTAGCTAAAACTTTTGTCCACAGGGAGCATGGTCAGACAAACTCAGTATTTTTAGAGCTGCACAGCTTTTTTCTGTGAAGTGTAGAAATATAAGATACATGCAACTTACAAGAGAAACACAGTAGCAGCTATACGTTGTCTGTTTGTTTGACATCGTTTGACAACTCAAAATTCAACAATATTCTGGATGAGAACATTAACCTACGAAGAATGTTGACAGGTTATAAACAGTAGATTTTATAGTATCACGTTTCTTAAAAGTACATTGCTGACCACACAACAATTCCTTTCATCCCAACTGAGTAACCAACACCAGTCGACAAGGTGGACCAAATCGTCACACTCATCGAAGGGATACCTTTGTATATTTATGGTAGCAGGGGTGTACACCCTTGAGTGTGATAACAAAATTTGTTCAGGGTGACCCTAGATTCACAGATAACGAATTATGTAATTTAGTGCCATGTCCTACTCGGCCACGTAACATATACATGGGAACTACGGTAAATTATACGTTGATCAACATCGCCATCAACAACCCGTATAATGTAACATTGCCAGGCCTGTCGAAGCTTTGTTCTGCTTATGGCACCTGTTATTCCCCAATGGTCACCCATCTTAGTACTGACCAGACTGGATGTTGCTTAACTTCAATGATCATGAGAACCGGTGTGTCCAACGTGATTTGGCTATAACCCCTTAACCTCAGGGAGAGTTTCCTCATTCCTAATCCTTGTGCTGAGTGCTTAACAGAGAGGCATTGAGTACCATTTTTTTATGTCTTTGGTATGACTCAGTGGTGGATTGAACCATCGCCCACCGAACTGGAGACAAGCAATCTACCACTCGGTGGTGATCGGTAGGAAAGTTGTTCAACATGAAATTGCTGATTTATTTAAAGAAAATTATTTGAAAAAATGAAGAAAAAAATAAGTAGATGTATATGTTTGTATATATCTACACTAATATTTGAGCCATCTGTTTGTTTGTTTGTTCGTGCCTCTTCTCCACTAAAACTACAAGGCCAATTGACCTGATATTTCAAATGAAGAATCAATAAAAATCGACTTCCCACATAGGCTTGGAGGTCATTCGAGATCACCAGTGGTCATTCTCTAGCCAATCTTCAGTTCTAAACATAAAAAAAAAATAGTTTTTATACCAGGATTTTCGTTATTCATTCTTCTTACGCATGGCACACATATTTCTTACAATAAAATCAATTCTTAAACAAGTTTTGGTCAGATATTGCTTTTTTGGCAATGAAACAGCAATAGACAGTGTTAGTTTTACTGCTGTTAAGTTGGTGGATGTTTTGGTTTCTCCCTCTACCACTTCTCTTTTAACTATGACAAAAATTCAACATAATTCAGTTCATACAGAAGGGAAGGTTCCCTCTACCTCTTTTCTTTTCTCATTGAAAAAGATTCAACGTAATTCAGTTCATAGTGAAGGCAACATGGTGTAGGGGTGAAGCATACGGATACATGACTCATTTTCTATGATAAACTTGAAAGTAATTATTCTATTATTTTTTTTTTGGGGGGGGGGATGAAGTATTAAACCATTATTAACTATTTAGCTTCATCTTAAATTTTTGTTGATTTCTTTGATCACTACTTCAGTAAGGCTATCAATACACGACAGTCAGTAAACAGCACATATTCAGGTCTGTCTGAACCGGGGGGCCGGCGAAGCTTCAGCCCCCCCCCGCATAATTTGCTAATATGTGTTCCTTATTTTTTCGAAAAATGCTACAAAAAGCTAGCTTTAAGATTACAGAAAGAGTAAAGGAACCAATTATCCCCATCAATTATTTTTTGCTAATTCATAGGTGTAAAAAGATCTATCCCGAGTCTGTGAATGACTTGAAAAATACATTGATTTCTGACAGATTTTGAAGCTTTATTTTCAAAAATTCCCTAAGCAGCCTTTCGTTCATAATTATCTTCATCAATTAGATATCTGAATATCATCATATATCCATCAATTAAATAGTGCACTTTTTACAATAGGGGTGTTTTCCAGCGATCTAAAGGGTGTGGTTTAAAAAATAGTTTTCCGCTTCACTCGCATCCCCCTCAATATGAATTTCGTTCCCACTGCCCTGATATTGGAAGTAAAGATTTACGTCTCTGTGTAAATAATAGTTTTTCTATTTGTTGTGTTGGGTAAGAAGAAATGAGAAACATTTTTCACTCTGTTGTCTAATTTGAAGTTATGTTTTCTCTGGGAAATGCTGGGTATCCCTGCTAGTATGTATATATATATATTTGTATGTTAATATATATGTGTGTAAAATATGAATTACAGCCAAACCTACATATATGTGAAAACTTAAAATAATCAAGCAACCCTGAAGTTTTCAATTTTCCCATGCATCAAATCTAACCTTCATGTCTCAATGTTACTTTTTGGAGACTATTTTATTTTGTTTTATTTTATTGTCAATAACATAATTACTAAACCACCATGTGACAAACTCTGAGAACCATTCTCAGGGTATGGAAAAAACATATGCTTGGCTCCGAGCCATTTTGTCACTAGACATTAACCCACAACCCCACCCCCAAACCATTCTTCACTTTTGATACAATCAACCCCTAGGGCTCATTCTTTCCGTGTCAGTATGAGGTGTGGTTGGGATAATGGGTGGACATTGGAGGTTTGTGATGGCTATGCTTCTTTCTGTCTTCTCTCTCAGCAGCAGAGCAGAGCGGCCATCTTGCTTTATTCCTCTTTTTGATTTTATTTGTTGAATCTGAGCAGCTGGGAACATTCTAGAGAAATGTCACAGAGGAGGAAGAAAGAACAAGAGGAAGAGGAAAGAATAAAAACAAAAAGCTTTTTTCTTTTTTTGCATCTGTATGCTGGAAACTGATCACTGTGGCTCAGTGGTAAAGTGCTCGCCTCTGGTTTGGAAGGTCATGAGTTCAATCCATGGCTGAGTCTTACCAAAGACTTTAAAAATGGTACTCAATCCCTCTCTGCTAAGCACTCAGCATAAAGAGTAGGATTGTGGAAGCCTGGAGATGGATGGGCTCTTGTCAGGCTATCTCATCCAAGACACACCAGTGAAAACATGGGTGCCCCTATGACAGGGTACAGGGGACTGAAAACCCTATACTGAGTTACAGGATTATGGATTATGTTGGAAAAGTTCAAATTAGATCTCACAGTCATACAAGGTGGCCTAATGGATAGGATGTAATCCTCCTATGGGACTGACTAACCAGTTTCTATCCTGATTGCCTTTTATCAATGTTATACACTTGAGGAAAGGCATGAACCCCAAACCATTTTACCATCTACACATGAATACATAGTCAATTCTAGTGGAAAGCATTGGTGAATATTTTCTGTTGGTGAATATAAAGAAAAAAAGCAATATTAAAAAAATGAGTGGCTGTACAAATTCTGAAATTGTTTTTTATAAAATCATTTTGTTAGTTAGGCCTTTTGCCCCATGGGGAGCATAGGCCATCGACAATGCTTCACCAGCGCACAGTGAGCACAGTCTTCTCCAGGCCGGATTAGAAATATTTTGATGTCCTGCGGGCCAAGGCAAATAAAAAATGAAACTAGCATTCCAAGGGAAATTATGAATAACCGCCACCCATGTCTGCTGTGTTGGGGGTGATCAATTAAAAAGTTGGGCTGTGATCACTAAAAAATAGCTGAATTTTCAAAAAACTAGTGGGCACAAACTAGTGAACAATTTAGCATAAGCTTACATTGAAAATTGAAACCCCCACTAAAACCTTATTTTAGAGGGGAATTTCCAAAAAATATTTCCCTACTCAATGAGGGGAGTGCGTGTGCAAAATTTCATGTTTCTACTATGAATGGTTAGGGCTGGGCGATGTCTGGATACATAGATAGATACATATAAACGTGTGAACACATGAATAACCTAAACCTTTGGTAACAGTGATTAACAATGATCACTTCAATGTCTTTCATTATAGGAGTATATACTGTAATGTTTATATATATGTATGTTAAATCAATAAGTAATGTATATGTTAAATCAATAAACATGCCAAAGCAAGCTCCCAGCAGCCCCCATTCCGTTTCCGGTTCCAGAAAATGCAGACCGGAAGTGGGAATGGGGAAGGCTCAGTTCTTAACGGGCGAACAGCCATGGCACACGTGTTATCTTGTTCCGTATTCTTTTCTTAACACACTTAAACACGGTTACAAATCAAACGTATTCTAATCTCACACAGCTAGAACAGAAAGACTAACAAAGTGAACAGAGACACTAAACACAACAAAAACATTACATACACCTACATAAACTTCCATGTACTATCAATCAATGAGAAATATGGAATTCTTTTTTAGGGGACAAAATATAGAATTGTGGTTCAAACTTTGTGTATATTAATAGAACATCAGAAATGCATAGTGTTAATAAATTTTTAGCTATAAAACATTGATTTGTTTGAAGCCACTGCAAAAATGAGACTTTGGCTCTATTTTTCAATACTGAATTTTATAGTTCGCAAACGAAAGATGAGGAAAACAAAGAATGTTTGTATGCAATGTCACATATTCAATGAAATCAACAGGCTGGATGAAATGAGGCTCCAGGCCGGATTTATATGCCGAATAGTATGTCAAACACTGGTGTAGAATAACATGCTGATTGTTTACTAACCAAAGACAGATTAGGAAAACAGAATGTTCATATGCAACATCACATATTCAATGAAGTCGGCAGACTGGATGTAATGAGGCTATGGGTCTGATTTTGCCCGCAGGTTGTAGTTTGTCGACCCAACAGTCTCTTTGAAATGTGAAAACTAAGAATTTCACAAAGAAAATTAATATAATGAAGAGTTGAGGTTTATTTCTTATTGAAAATTTTACAATTCACTTTCCTCTCATTAAAGCAAGAGGATTTAACTCATTTGCTAATGTTCAGAAAGAAGATATTTTATATTATATTATTGTTAAAAAGATTTGGAACAAATCAACCAGACTAATCAAGGTATAACTGTACTATCAATCAATGAGAAATATGGAATTCTTTTGGGGGAGACAAAATATTATCAAATTGTGGTTAAAACTTTGTGTATAATAGAACTGCAGGAATGCGTAGTGTTAAAACATTTTTAGCTATAAAACATTGATTTGTTTGAGGCCATTGCAAAAATGAGATTTTGGCTCTATTTCTCAATACTGAATTTTATAGTTCGCAAATGAAAGATGAGGAAAAGAAAGAATGTTTGTATGCAACATCACATATTCAATGAAATCAACAGGCTGGATGAAATGAGGCCCCAGGCCAGATTTATATGCCGAATAGTATGCCAAACACTGGTGTAGAGTAACATGCTGTTTTGTAACTTGACTGATTTAAATTTCTCTGATTTAACATTTATTTTAACTCTTGAAGTCCTAAAGAGCATGAGGCTGCACACAAACAAACATAGCCGAAAATCCTAAAACATACAAGGTTTTTCACAACAATCTGCCCACAAGTAAAGACACTATAAACATTTGAATAAACTAACTATTTTTAGCCATTTTCTATTCAATCATTACAGGACTGGGTTTTGGACTTGGAAGATTTTCAACAGGATGTTAAGAGTTAATGTGAAAAAAATGTATACAAATTGTATATACAAGCACGCATTATAACAATCATATTTACACAATATCTAGGGCTTTAAACCTTTGCGGTGCTGCAACAAACATTATAATTCTTCTTTGCATCTGTTGATAGCAGTATATATTCCAGTAATCTATTCCAAATCCCCATCACACTATTGCTAAAAAAGAATTTTCTGATATTCAATCTACTTCTATTTACTTCAAATCCATCAGGATCTACTACTTCAAAACCATAATCTTAAACATTTCTCTCCTATTTTCTAACGATGATAACCCTAACACTTTAAACCTATCCTCATAACTCATACTTTTTAATTATAGTATTAACTTATTTGCTTGTCTCTGGATTTTTTATAAAAGATTTTTACCCTTCTCCAAGTACAGTGACCCCAGGCTCGTGCAGTGCACAGTACTAGAGGTACAGACAAACATTTTTGACTGTGAAAAAAAGTAACATTAAGTATTTTAACTGAGTTCTTATTTTCTTATGAAATTCACACCATTTCTGTTATGTCTGTGGTTAACCGAGTTCTATTTTCCAACTTCCATTGAAATGTTAATCTTAATTTTGTTTTTGTCCTTTTCTTTTCAAAAGTCATTAAGAGGAAACCAGAGATTTATTTTTTAAGTGCACATTATTACATTTCAATACACACACGCAGACAGACACACAGACAGAGACACACACACACAACAGTACAGATATGTCCAAATATGGACTTACATTTATCCATACACACTTTCATGCATATTAATCATCACATGTCGTGGACCAGTGGTGGACTGCTTGCTTACAGTTCGGTAGGCTGTTCAATTCATGGCCATACTGGAGACTTTAAAAATGGTACTCAATGTCTCTCTGCTAAGCACTCAACACAAAGAGTAGGATTGAGATAGCCTGAAGAGGGATGTGCTCTGTCAGGCTATCTCGCCCAAGACACACCCATGTAAACAGACATATGCTAGCCACCATATTAGAAACGGTCAACAAATCTGTCAAAATAGGTTTCTTCAGTTTTTAAGTTGGTCTGGCTGGTTGGCAATTTATGTATCATGCACACTAGCTGCATCAATGGAGCTAGAGGGCTGAAGATTTAAACATTTAATCCAAACTTTTTAATCACTGCTACCCACAACAGATAGGTTTAAACACTTAAACAATTTAGGTTATTCATGTGTCCTGACATTTATATGTATCTATGTATCTGGACTTCGCTCAGCCGTAACCATTCATAGTAGAAATTTGAAATTTTGCTGGGGCATTCAATTTGAAAAGTAAGCTTATGCTAAATTGATCCCCTTGTTTGTGTCTGGCAGCATTCATGCTTGTTTTTTTTTAAATTCTGACTTTTTTTTTAATGATCACCGCCCAACAAAACGCAAGAGGGAAAACTTATTCATTGATTCATTGTCCAATTTTTTTAATTGATCATCCCCAACACGGCATGCTGCCAAAAGACATTGGTCACATGACGGTTTCTATTGAGTGACTAACCATACCTGTTAATAGAGATCTATCTCTAGTGAAAAGCATTTTAATCTGCAAATGAAAATTAATGGACTTGAATACCGAAATCTGAAGGTTTACCTTCCTTGTAACAAACATGTTTTCCATTACAGAAGAGCTGAAGAACTGATAGGAGTGCTTCCCAGTGGTGTGTGACATTAGGAGTTAAGAACTTACCTGAAAATATTTTCTATAGTTTTGAGAAGGGTCATTAATATTCAAATGTTTCTTTTCAATAGTTTTGAGAAGGGTCATTAATATTCAAATGGCTATTTTCTATAGTTTTGAGAAGGGTCATTAATATTCAAATAGTTATTTTCTATAGTTTTGAGAAGGGTCATTAACATTCAAATAGTTCTTCGGACGATTGAACTCCTTCTTGTTATTAGTGTTGTAAACACAACGTTTCGGACATTCCATTCTTCGGCCTTCTTCAGGTGTAAAATCCGAGTGTGATGGATTAAACATAAGTTATGTTTAAAGGGGATAACCCTTATAGCACTTGGCCTGGGTGTTTCTGTGTCTTTGTCTCGTCGGGTTTAGGTCTGTTGCGAAGTGGAAGCCACATCGGGTTGAAATCCGCACTTGTCTGGCTAATGCATTTAGTCAACATTTTGATGTGAGCTGCCTCTTTGATTTTTCTCTGCTTCCAACATCGTTCTCTGTCAATAATCTGGACTTCCTCCCAGAGAGGAAGATGGTCGCCGTTCTCTCTCCAGATGTGGTCAGCTATAGTAGATTTATCCATCTCGCCCCTGATTATGGCTTTCTTGTGTTCATCAAGTCTGACCATGAGGTGGGGGTGCCCGTTTCTCCAGTATAAACAATACCACATTTACAGGGGATGATGTAAACACAGTTGTTCACCAGTTTGGGGTCACAGGTAGGGGCAACCTTACTTAGCATACCTCAGAGTGTGTGCGTACGTTTGAATGCATTGGCCGAAACGTTGTGTTTACAACACAAATAACAAGAAGTTCAATCATTTGAACTTACCTGAAGGTGAAAGGGGGAGCTAGTTTTGATCAGAAACATCTAAATTTTGTTGTATGAAACTAAGAGTTAACTGATGTCTCAACTTTTTTGCTTAACGAAATAAATTGAATTTAATTTCTTCTTTATTTTCAGGTATGATGCCCCTTTGGTTGTTCACCCTTGGGAAGACGTTGGTCAGTGAAACGATCCAAATTCCTTACAAGAACATCATGATATCTTTGGTGTCTCTGATTGTTCCCGTTCTAATTGGAGTCTTGATTCACCGTTGCCTACCCAAAGTCGCCAAATTCCTCATCAGACTGGTCAAGCCAGCCAGCGCTCTGTTCCTCGTGTACGTATGTACATTTGGTCTGTATGTGAACGCCTTCATGTTCAAACTCCTCACCTGGAAGGTCCTCGTTGCGGCTCTTACGATGCCCTTCTGCACGTTTGCCTTGGGAGCACTCGTGGCTACGCTTTGTAAGCTCTCCTACAAACGTATTATAACGATTGCCATAGAGACGGCCATACAAAACACGGGCATTGCACTTGTGATGATGCTGGCCACCTTGCCGAAGCCCGATGGGGATATTGCCGCTATTATGCCAATTGCTGGTTCTGTATTCACCCCGTTACCACTGTTAGTGGCTTTAATTGGTTCCTGTATCTACGGAAAATGCATTGGGGTAAAGAAAGATCACGTATTAAATACAGACGAGAAAGAAAATATAATGAAAAACACAACAAATGAATCGTCATATCAAAATAATAATTCTGTGAACAGCTGCCAAACATAGCAACACATGACTTTTTAATAAACCTTTAGCACTGCATTCTTTTTCATGGGTGCCAAGATTTTGTGCACTTAGGGCCATCTTAAGAATATTTGAGGAGGCCCCCGGGCAAAGCAATGTACGGGGGCCAATAACCTCCTTTGCCCCCAACACAGCAAAATTAAGTTTTTATTTTTCAAATTGAATTTTGGGGACCCTAAAATCACCGGTGCCATGCGACAAGACTGCCCTGAAATTAGTAACTTTGAAAGCATGTGTCTGTTCATGTGTGACTGTAATTGACATGACAACACAAACTCGAAATTCAAGCACACCATCGTTTGGTGATTGGAGGCACCTGCAGTGGAATGACAAACTGTTTGCTTGGCAAACAAAGTCACCTTACAAGGTGCTAAAGGTTGATATTTGACAATAGAATTATTTTTTTAAAGAAACTAAAAGAGAAGAAGAAAATGTGAATGAATTTACATTTTTATTTTGAAAAAATTATCAAAAAGAGGGAAAAAACTATCAAAAAGAGAGAAAAACCATAAAAAAAAATGGAGAGGGGGGAAATTCTGATCTCACTGGGGTATCAAGGTGGCAGTTGAAAAAGAAAAGAAAAAATGATCCTATGATACCGCCTCTATCACTAAAATGATATTGAAGCTCTCCTTACTATGTTATTTGTTGCATTACAAGATACAAATGTTATATCTCTTTTGTAAAATAATTTTTTCAACTTGTTATTGTAAAGGAAAAAACCATAAGTAAAACATTATAGCCTCATAGGTTTCTTCATTAACTCATTAAGGTGGAGGATTTTATAAATCAATTATTAACTCGCAGATTCATACACCGCAGTTAACCGCTCCCAACAGTTGAACTCTTCTGTGAATAGAATAAAAAAATAACAGAGCTCTTCTGAGGATAGAATTTTAGAAAATAAAAAATTTTTACTTAAAGGTCAATGGAGGTAACTTTAATCAGAAGTTATTTCCCTTGATATTAATACTAAACATTTTTTTAAAAATATATATATATGAATATAAGCGTTAATCATTGCATACACTTAATTCTTTCATATCCTGTGGTGCAATGAGGGTCCAGGAATCAATCGTGTACAAAATGGTTGCTATGAAGATTACATTTATAAAATGACATCATCATTAAGATGATGAAATGATAGTGGGGGAAAAAAAGGGTATATATATATATATATTGTGTATTTGGGCAGTAATCCTTCATTAATGCATGTTTGGTTAAATACAACAGACAAGGAAAACCTTTTCACCTTTTTGGTTAATTTAATGTGTTTAACAACTAAACATCTGACCCTTCTAACAAATAATGCATTCGCCCATCATTTGTCTTGCACGCAAACCAACCAATGGCACACAATGGAATTAATTTTGACACTATTTAAACCGTGCAAACAATAAAGTTTTCACGATCTCAAAAATGGCAGAACATACAGTCGAAAGCACTTGATCTGATATATCGTTCGGACAATATTTATATACATGGCATCTGAACATACTTTCTCTTGTGCGTAAACAAGAAAAATTAACCAAAAAGGTGAAAAGGTTTTCCTTCTCCGTTGTATTTAACCAAACATGCATTAATGAAGGATTACTGCCCAAATACACAATATATATATATATATGCCATTTCTATCTAAGGCAAGCAACTCAGCACACCGGTACGCCTGAAATTACCAGTAAAATTGAAGGCTCTAATAAACTGGACGAGTTGCTACCCTTGGAATTACCATTAATTCTAGGACAAATCGGGTGTTACTTTTGCAACACTCTATATATATACATATATATAAAAGAATTCAAACCCATTTTTTTTACATTTTATTTGGGGAGGCAACTTTTGGCAACACTCGACTTTAAAGGGTTGATATGAATATCTAAATGTTTCAGCATTGATAGTGATGTTTCTATGTTCCTTGGAATTTGAAGGCAGCAGTGCCGAGGGGTGTTTAAAGACTGTTTCTTTTCAATACTTTCGACATGAGTCATTATCATTCCAAGAGTTGTTTGGACAAACAATTAATAGAGAACACTGCTGGAGAGTGAGAAAATTGAAGGAATCAGTATACATCAACTTGCCAGCAAGATGAGTTAGTCAGGCCAGTATGGATTTCAACGTGCTGTGGTTTTCTTTGCTTAGCATTGAGGGAATTGAAGAGCATCCCCTTGTGTATAAATTAGAATCACCTGTGTTATATGATGTGGTGTACCTAGAAGGGGAGCAGGAGGGGAGGTCGCTCCCCCTGAGCACATTCTTTAAGAATGGCACCTTTTCTATAATTTTTCTAAAAATTGAAATATTTTTTATGTGGATTATAATAAAATAATATAATAGATAACTTTGCAAAAAAGAGGCTGTTGTTACTGCTTCCTATATTTTTCATATTGCTTCGTTTTGTCTTCATTTTATGTTTAAAATGTAAAAAGAATAACATATACGTTTATATTGTGTTTTGATTTTCAATACAATATAGTTTTATGATCCTACTGTAAAACCTTTTTTTTGTTTTAGTTTTTCAATACAAAATAAAACTGTAGAATGTATTTAAAATTCTTTGGTACATATCCTGGCACCTTTTTATGTGCTCGATCCCCTTAACATCAGCACCTGGCTACATCTCTGGTTATATGGTGGTGTTGTATGGCCATCTTGGTCCATGGGATAAAAATCCTGAACTTGGAGAAAAAGGAAGATTCGAAACTTGTTTATAAAAATATGAGGATATATTTTTATTTCATAAGATGCATTGTGTCGTGGCCGAGAATGAAGAGTGGGAGAGAGATAATGAGAGCCGACAGAATGTTCCCAACAGGGGAACTGGCCTTGTGTCTTCCCCCAGCCTAGGCGGTCTGTCTCTCTGCATCTGCTGTCAGGGTCAATATCCTGCCTATGCCCCTTGAATAACCGGTGTGTACGTTTCCAGTATAACTTTGTTCTTGTCGATATCCTGTTTATAACTTTCAACACCTGTGGGGGGTCAAATCTGTGACCTCCGCCCACGGCTGCCTAAATATCCAACAGTATTTGAACAGTATCATCAGTATGGTTCATGTTGTTGGGAATGAACCAAACCAGTCAGTATATTAGCTATTACCATTTTCTGATCACCATTGTAGTTCTATGAAGGCTGTTGAATGGATCAGCCAAAAACATTAACAGCAGAAGAAACAAAAAGAATGAGTTTCATTGTCCAAACAACTCGAGGAAAGTTTTTTTTTTTACTTTTCTTCTTTTTTTTTAAAACCATGAATTGTACAAAACCAAGTTGTTAAATATGAAAACTGATGTTGGGAAGGGATAGATATGTAGGATTGCATCAAATTCAGCTCCAGTTTTATTAAATTGTTTGAAAAATGACCGGAGCCTTTGCGATATAGAACTACCAAAATAAGATGGAAGAGTAAAAAAATTTAATAATGTTTCAAAAACAATTTATGTAACAAGACATGGTAGATTCGAATGAGTTCAAAGCTAAACACACATTTGTCTATTGGCAGGAGATGGGAACAAAAAAATGAATGGCAAAGTAGGACAACTTAACCATCAAAAATGGATTGCATCATAAGGACTGATTTGACTGATCACCGCTAAAGAAACTAACAGTTTTTTTTATACTTTTCTACTAAGCTGGCATGGCAATGACTGTTTAAGTTTTAGTAAAAAAAAATTATTTTATTTTATTTTTTTTATTAAGTATTGTAAACCATTTTTATTAATTTTTGACTGCTATTTACCCTCATCTTAATTTTTGTAGTTTTTAAAAAAATCACAATGTGTAAAATTGTCTACAATAAACGAATAAAACAATAACACTGCCATGCTGGCCTTACTGAAATTGTGATTAAACAAATTAAAAATTACTGAGGGTAAGTGAAAAAAATGTTAGCTTCTTTAGCGGTGATCAGTCAGATCAGTCCTTATGATGCAATCCATTTTTGCCAAATGAATTCCTATGCACAGTGGATTACATACACACACAAGCTATTAACTAATAAGGCTGTTGAATGAATTTTGTTTATATTCCAATGTTTCTTAGAAGAGACTCATCACATATATGTAAATAATAAATTTAAAAAAAGATACAGATGGTATATAGAATTACAAAGCATCTACTTATATAACTTACAAAGTGATTGGCTATATTTTCTGTCTCTAACATTTGTCAAGGGAGATAATTATTAAATGCCAGTTAAAGAGTAATCTCCTTTATTTTATATATATATTTTTTATTTTTAGCAAATGTGTAAAAATCAGAGTTAATTTTGGTTGAACATAAACAAGACTAGCATTCCAAGGAAAATTATGCCACTCATATATGCTGTGTTGGGGGTGAAAAAGTTAAAAAGTTGGAAAAAAAATTCAAGTTTCTACTATGAACGGTTAGGGCTGGGAAAAGTCCATATACATAGATAGATACATATAAATATCCGAAAACATGAATAACCTAAACCCAGCAATAAACCAGTGTTGTAGCAGTGATTAAAAATGCAGGACAACAATATTTTTCAACAACATAGGTAAACTAGTAAATGAAATAAAATGCCAAGATGAAAGTAGAGACATTAACTTCTGAATTGCATGAATGGCTTGATACCATTCCAAATTACAGTAGAACTCTTCTGTGAATAGAATACAAAATAATGGAACTCTTTTCTAAATAGAATAGAACAAAAACAAATTTACCTGAAGGTGAAAGTGAAGTAACTTTGATTAGAAAGTATTCCCCTTCATAATAACATTCAATTCTTTAATATGAACTTAAGAGTTAAAAAAAAACATTAACATGATAACTGAAAATTTACTATTTTGAGATGTAGCATTGGAGAAAGAGATGTGAATTCACTTTCAAAGTCATATAACTGATTTGTATCTTCAAAAAACAGAAGACCAGAATTATTTTCATCCTGTAAAAACATTATATAAAGAATTATGGATTTGTATCTTCCAATTGTAACCCAAGTGTCTTCTTCCTGACCCCATCCAAACTTCAATTCAATTCCCTTCCCTATGGCAATAACAGAACTATCCCAGTTACAGGCGACTCTCAATATAGTATGGTTTGTTATAGTGCGGTTCGCGATATAAATGTGGGTGGGTGGGTGGTTGGTGGACACCAACATTTGTGCCTATATTATCATCCATTCATCCAAAAAACTGTGAATAAAAACAGAATTTCATTAAAAGACTTAATGACTATTAATTTTAATCTAATTTGTTTGAGGTATATTTCATGAAGCCAAAATGTTCAGCTATTAAAGAAAAATGTTGTTTTGTGTCATATCTGTGATTTGTTTATTCGTTGAAAGTAAAAAAGCTGGGTGAACATCCTCTAAGTTGTGTTGATTCCATAATTATTGGCAGGGTTAGATATATAGATAGATATGAACAGAATAGATAGATATGAACAGAATAGATAGATATGAACAGAATATAGATGTACAAATAAATTTAAGACAAACCAGGAGTGTATGTATGAAAGAGATCATTATTGTTTTTTATTCCTTCATTAATTCTTTTGTGTAATGCGGACACATTTATATACATATAAAAGCACATTTATTTTTGTAAACTGTTTCTTACATATGTGCTGTGTCTATTTTGAACAATTTTCTAAGAAAATATGTATATTAACAATAAAAGCAATTTTGAAAAAAAAATATATCTTCTTTTTGTTGTTACTCTTCAAGACTTGTGGTCAGAAACACTGGACACTTTTTAAAACGCTGTTTCTTTCATTACAGGCTGAGTTCACTGGTGACCTCTTGACAATCTAACAGAACACTGTTTGAAGTTTAGTCAGCATGTTTGCTAAACGTTCGTTGTGTAACTGTTACAGAGTTTGTTTTGATGGACCTTTCTACTACAAAAATATGCTGTTGTACCGACCAACAATCCATGCTGACTAAACTCCAAGCAGTGTACTGTTAGATCATTAAGAAGCCATTAGTAAACTCAACCTGAACAAAAGAAACAACATTTTAAAAAGTGTCAGATGTTTCTACTCCAAGCTACATATTGTTGTTGCTTGAATGAAAATAAAGCCTGTAAAATGGTTTTGTTTTTAGCCATTGGTTAATAATGTTGGAGGTATGGTGTTGGCCTATCAGGGCTCCAAATTAACGTTGTCCCAAGGACGGTAAAAATGTGTTCAGGACAAACAAATATCTTACCCGGGATGCCTCCGGGACGCCTCTGGGACGCCTCCGGGACGCCTCCGGGACAGAAGTGATTTTTTTTTGTTTTTCATTTTTTTTTAAAACTTTGGGAAGATATCCTTTTTTTTTTAAAATTTGGAAAGGATTGTTCTTGTCGCTTTGTTGTTTTTGTTATGGTAGAAAAACAAAGTCAAC
>VCCN01004206.1:2197956-2215337 GCA_006491835.1 Architeuthis dux | reverse complement strand
TAAGAAGCAGTAAATACAATAGTATTTGCCTCTACCAGGGGGTGTAGGTCCCCTCAATATCATAGACCCATGCCAACTGGCCTATCTGCCCACCCCTTCTGTTCTGGCCTAGATTTAAATCAATTACAAACCCAAGACAAATTAGAAATAATTGTAGAATTAACTAAGTGGGTATTTGTCGTCCTGGTCAGAAAATCTCAAGTAATTAACGAGATTTTTCAACTCTTAATTGATTGCATTAATTCACACAGACACAACAATTCAAAAGACTTTGCTCGTTCCACTTTGGAAAGTGAAGTTTTTTAATCATGGCTCCAGGCATTTGGAACAGAAAAAAAGTATTTTTTTAGAAGTGAGGCTTTTTAACTCTTAATCTTATATAGGAAAATTTACAGGTTAATAACAAGGGGAATAACTACTGATCAAAGTTACTTCCCTTTCAACTTTGGGTAAAATTTTTAAACAAAGAAATTTTTTGCTTAAACTTAGAACACACCTGATCTTCATGTATTTTTACAAATAGAGATTGTTTTTAACTCTGTGAATCGCTTAATGCCGCTCTTAATTGACAGTGGAACTCTTCTGTGAATAGAATAAAAAATAATGGAATTCTCCTGTGAATAGAATAATAAAAAATTTTTTTTTAACTAAAGATGGAAGGAAGGTAACTTTGATCACTAGTCATTCCCCTTGATAATAATATTCAAATTTTTTAAATATGAATTTAAGTGTTAATGATTATTTTGATTCAATCCTTTGTATTTGCATTGTTCTTATTTGATAGATAAAATGAATAGGTAAAAATTGTGTGTGTTAGTGTATAATGTGTGTCTGTATATTATGGGTATTTACTAAGTTTTAGAGGTGCGTGTAGCCTAACAGTTAGTAGCTCGGAAAATGGAATCGGCGTTCCCAGTTCAAACTCCTACTGAGGCAGTTCACATTGGCTATGCACAAAGGACCTTGGGAAAGGCATGAATCCATCTCTTCTGCCCCCAGCTATGGGTAAATAGCAGGTCAGACTAGGCTCTTCAGCCTTGGTTGGCAACCAGTCTAGTAAAAGGATAACTCTAAATTCAAACCACAATGCATTGTGGAGCCCGAAGAGCACAGCATGACATGTAGAACACCCTGGTCATCCACTGCATCCCTTCCTGTCTCCAGCTATCCTGACCACGCCTTGTCTCTGGACCCAGGGAGACAGGAACGTGAGAGTGAGACTGACGACATGCGCAACTCTCATTGACTTTAACTCTTAACTTTATAAACTGCTTGTAATCGACTGTGGAACTCTTCAATGAATATGATAAAAAATAGTGGAACTCTTCTGTGAATTGAATAAAAAGGTTTTCAGGTGTTGAAAGTTAAACAGGATATTGACAACAACAAAGTTATACCAGAAACAGACACACCGGGTGTTCAGGGGTCATAAACATTTTTTGGATGCTTCAAGTGTCACTGAATTATAACTTGGGGTTGTCTTAGGCCAGATACAAAAACACTGACCATAAAATTCTACTCAAAATACCACTTGACTGGCTCCATAATCTATCCAGACCCCACCATATAACAAACTAGCATTCCAAGGGAAACTATGAATCACCCCACCCATATATGCTGTGTTGGGGGGATCAATTAAAAAATTAGAAAAAGGGGTAATCAATGAATAAGTTACTTCTCTCGACTTTTGTTGGGCTGTGATCACTTAAAAAAGGTCTGAATTAACAAAAAACAAGTGGGCAAAAAGAAATCGGAGTGGGGGGGGTATTTTTTTTAAAAACAAAAAAAGTTTTTTCTAAACATATTAAGGAGTAAATGTTTAAATTTTCACCATTGGTGTAACCTGTACATGTGACACATACATACATAGCCAGCCAGGCAGAATCACTTGAAAACTGAAGAAACCTATCTTGACTATGTTAACAGTTTTGATTGACATGATGCTGGACAAGAAAATATCTCACCAACAGGAATAGAAATGAGCAAAAACAGATTTTTTAGAAACTAGCTGAATTCCAGCTAAAATGCCCATTAGCCGTTCATTATTCACCCTAGACGTTTATTTTTCCAACGTTTTTTGTAGTATCAAGTGTGCTTGATAACATATCAAAAGTCTACCACAGTCTGACCACTGGAAAGGTGTAATTTTCAAGATAGCGTCCAAGTTGACTGTCAAATTAGTTGGCTTCTAGTATATTGGTTTCTGGCACATTTTTTTAGTTATCATTTTGGGGGGTAGAATCTCGGCAACCAGGTTAAATCATATCTAATAAAAAAACATCCAGACTAAGAAAACAATTGTTGCCAGTTTTTCTATGAACTTTAAGGGCGGCCATTTTGGATGTCAAAATGGCTGACTGTTAAAACATTGGTATTCTAAAATATATAAATTTTAACACAATATTACAGAGATATAGGTGGAGATTTGGGGGCCCAAGTGCTTGACTCCATTAGGACCCACTTCCAACATTTAGTGCAGTGGTTCCCAACCTGGGGCCATGGACATTGTATAATGTTAGTAGAAATGCAGTAAGTGAACTATTATTATTAAAGCTTTTGGCCCTCCTCCATTTTGGTCTGGGGCGGGGGGTGCGATTGAAAATTAGGTATGATAAGTCTTGAGTGAAAAAGAAGTGATTAAATTTTGGGGTGGATCCAGGAATTTGTTTTCGATTAAGAGATATTTTTGCATTTTCTTTTCATATTCACTCCTGTCTGTCTACACAATAACTCAGAAATTTCTGAATGAATTTCAATTTTGTGGAAAGTTAAGCCACATTGTAAGGAAGAGGTGATCAAATTTTGAGGTGGATCCAGGAATCGTTTTTGATTAAGAGATATTTTTCCCTTTTGTCCACACAGTATCTCCAAAAGTTCTCAATGAATTTCAATTAAATTTTGTGAAAGGGTGAGCCACAAGATAAAAGAAAAGTAGTGCTTGAATTTTGGGGCGGATCCAGGAATTTGTTTCTAATTGGGAGATATTCTTTCGTTTTTTTAAAGATACATTTCTGTATTCTCTCCTATCTGTCCATATGATATTTCCAAAAGTTCTGAATGAACTTCGATGGAATTTGGTGGATGGGTAAGGCATTGGGTAAGGAAGAGGTAACTGAATTCTGGGGCGGATCCAGGAATTCGTTTTGATTGATAGATATTTTTGCGGTTGTTTTTTCCTACATTTCTGTATTCATTCCTGTCTGTCCATCTGATATCTACAAAAGTCTCTATGAATCCCAATTTTGTGGAAAGGTGGGCCACGGGATAAGGAAGAAATGAGTAAATTTTGGGGTGGATCCAGGAATTTGCTTTTGATTGAGAGATATCTTTTCATTTTTTTCGTTTTTTTCTTCATACATTTCTGTATTCACTCATGTCTGTCCACACAATATTTCCGAAAGTTCTCAATGAATTTCAATGATATTTTGTGGAAGGGTGGGCCGCAGGGTAAGAAAGAAGTGATTAAATTTGAATCCAGGAATTTGTCTATATAGTGTATACTGCTATATGAAAACATCTATAACTCATGAAGTACATTTGTGGTCATAAGTTTACTCACATCCTCAGGTTTTACAGTAATTATATATTTCAGTGTATTCTATTTAAAGTTTTAATCATTTATCTTCTTAATATGTACCTATGTGTTGATTATGTACTTTTCAATGTTAATATGATCCAAACACAGCATATGTTTAGTTAAAATAACATCTTTTAAATATTATGGTAGGGACAAAAGTATATGCACTCATTCTATAACGTCTTTGTATGACTCCTTACACACATTTAAGGGAAGGTAAATATAAAAATAAAAACCATAAAAATATCCATGAGCAATTTGCAATCCTGTCCTCCCCCTGCTTTCAGAAATGCTTAACATTTTCTTATAAATGTATTATTTAATTTTTCCAGTTACCATCATGGGTAAATCTAAAGAAATATCTCATGACCCACGGATGAGGGTAGTCAAGCTGCACAAGAAAGGCATGTCATAGAGGAACATATCCCAAGCTCTAAAAATGCCAATTCATAGCTTAAGATCGATACTAGATAAGTGGAAATCAAATTGGGTCTGTTATCAGGATGATCAAGCAAAGTAACGCCCCAGACACTATGCTTGATTGCACGATAGGCCAAGAAAAACCCTCATGTTACATCACCCGATCTTTAAGAAACTACAAGTTGCAGCAATCAATATCTCCACCAAAATTATAAGACGCCTCTCAAACAAAGCGATAAAATGATATGGCCTGATGAAACCAAAATTGAACTTTTGGGGCAGAATTATACATGTTTTGTTTGGCATGAAGTAAACAAATCCTACCAAGAAAAGTTCACCATCACAACTGTAAAGTATTGAGGCAGATCGCTGATGTTTTAGGGGTGCATGAGTGCCAAAGGCTGTGATCAGCTTATCAAAGTAAATGGCTAAATGAACAATGATCAAAATCAGGAAATTTTATAAGAAAATCTTAAATCATGTACAAGAAAATTAGAAATAAGCATGATTTGGATATTCCAAAAAGATCATGACCCTAAACATACGGCAAAAACTACTAAAAATGACTAAAGGACAACAAAATCAAAGTATTAGAATCGGCATCTCTGTCTCCAGATCTCAACATCATAGAACCTCTGTTCTTGAAGGGTTTTGTGTGCGAGAGAAAACCCTCAAATCTTCAAGAACTGGAACAATATTGCTATGAAGAATGGGATAAAATGGACCTTAAGAAGATCAAAAATCTAATTAGAACTGATCCTGAAAGACTGGGATTCCATGGAAGCTGTGATACTTGCTGAAGGTGGAAACACAAAGTATTAGTTCCAGGTGTGCATAAACTTTTGTCTTTGTGAATTCTTTGTAAGATTGATTTAAATATACTTTTGATGCTTTCTTTGTTACATATTACATTGCAAATCTTGAATGTAGTGAAAGTGAAAGTGAAAGTGATAAAGTTGATTCTTTAGTGAAATTGACTTATTATTTCCTCCAAAATACTCAATGAGCAAACTTTTGGAGGGTGTTCGTAAATTTATGACCAGTACTGTATGTCTGTAATACAGCCTTTGTACGCCATCTTTAAAATTAACCTTTCCACTGGTTAGACTGTGGTAGACTTTTAGTATGTCATTGAGCTTGCCTGATACTACAAAATATGTTGAGAAACCTTTTGTTGTAATTATTTTAGGGTATGGTGGGTTTTTTTCTTAAATGCTGCCAACTAATTTGGCAGTCAACTTGGATGCCACCTTGAAAATTATACCTTTCCAGTGGTCATACTAGGGTAGACTTTTGACCTTGTCTCTTTGAACTTTGACTTGTCCTGTGCCGAGTTCCACACCATGGTTTTGAAGGATAGGGCATTACTTCAGGCAGCAAGGAGCAACAAAAAGTACACATGGAAGAAAATTAGAGAGAGAATTCACATTCAAAGTTCACATAACCGAGATAAATTGAGTTATAATAGAGTTGTTCTGGTCAGTTTGACAGTAAAAAAGGGAATTTATTTTCACAAATAAATATATTGTTCAGTCATCCAACATTCTGGTCCACCAGGTCATTTGCTATTTCCGAGTTATCAATGGGTTTTTGCTTCTTCCAAATATACAAAATAGTTTATTTTGAGAGACCAAACATTTTGCCCTTGTCTACGATCTGATGTTTTAATCCTTAAAATATTTGATACAACTATGCTTTACTCTTATTGACTCTTTATTTCCTTTATATTCATGTTGAGAGTAGCAGACGACTTTGAAATTGATGCATAAAAATTCACCAGAATGCAGGAAATGAAGTGTCTGAAACTCAAAATCTCATGGGGCAGGACCCCCGCCCCCCGCTTCATTTGTGTCTCCGGCAATAGGCCCACTGGCAAGGTGTCCCTTATTTTTTTCACATAGAAAGTGAAAACTCTAGCGGAAAGGCACTGAGTACCATTTTTAAAGTCTTTGGTTTGACTCGACGGTCAGTGGATTTAGAAACACGGCCTACTGAACCAGAGGCGAACACTCTACCACTGAGCCCACCACAGAGATATCGGCTGTTGTTGTAGCTTAGAAACTGAAACTGAAATTTGCTCGATCTATTTACTCCGATAGTCCATTAATAATAAACACAATCTTCTCTACTTAACATAATATATTACTTTATTTTAATATAACAAAATTTGTTTTCGTTTTCTTTTAAAACGTAAAGAAAGGGCACTTTTCGTAATGTGTGGTCCCGTTTGGAATGCGGAAGAAATGTTGATGACGTCACAGATGGCACGTCAAATCATCCAACAACGACGGTTAAAAACTCCATGTTTGCCTCAAAATTTGTATTTGTTTCGTTATTATCTGTATTATTCATGTTGTGATAATATGAAATAATTGTAATTCTTCATTTGTATTATTTGTAATGACCTCTCACAAGAAGTGCGATAATTTGGGACGTTAAACTACCCATGTGGCAAGAAGCAGTTGTTAAAAAGAATCGGGACCACCTTCGCTAAGTTGTACCGGAAGAAAATTTAAGTCTTGTCAGTTTGTTTTGTCACTCTAAAAATGTAACTGACCTAACAATAAACATGGATTTTAGTAGTGTAAAAGAATTTGTTGTTAAAATTCACATCCGTTAATCAAGTAAAAAAAAAATAGAAAAACATTTTTTTTCTATTTTCTTTTCCACTTGGTTTAAGATCGGATGTGAATGAGACCCACAAATTCTAAACGGATTTGACAAAACCTTCTTGAAATATTCGTTGCTTGAATAAAAAAAAACATCCAATTTGTTTTTGCAGCAAAAGTAATAAATGGGTCAGGACCAGTGTTGCCAACTCAAAAAATATTTTCGCGCTAGTTTGACTGCCAAAAAGCGTTTAAAAAGCGCTAGATTTTTTTAAATAGCCAGAAATAGCCAGAAATAGCCCAAACGACACTTAAAATGGTAAAGATAGCCAGAAAATAGCCAAAAACGGCCAAAATGTTTTAGGCGCAAACGCACTAATTTAGCGCTTTTTGCAATACCAAAACAAGAAACGCGCTGAATCTAGCGCTAAATCGGCAACACGGGACTGAATAAGTTCAGGGTTGCGAACGATAATCGTGTAAAGCATTCAATGTCGAAATTAATTTCTTTTGCGGATCGAATGAATAGAATTCATATAATGGAAACAAATTCAAAATAAAATAATAAATAAATGTTTAATCTGAAACACTTGAATGGTTTTATATTATATCAAACCTGAACGTCGCAATTAGTATGGCGTGGGGATATAGCTCAGTGGTAGAGCATTCGACTGCAGATCGAGAGGTCCCCGGTTCAATCCCGGGTGTCCCCTGGTTTCATTTTTTATAATTAAGTTTTGCTTGAAATTCAGGATTAAGAGTCAGATAACCCAAAACGGCTAATTTGTTTTTAAAAAAAATTTTCTTGAGTGATTTTATGTACTTTCAATCAATAAGACCTTCGTTTATTCCGGAAATTTATCAGCTTTGAGAAAAGTGGAGGTGGGGGGTGGGAGTTGTATTTACAATGTATCTATAATCCTAAACTGGATCCTTATTTCCGCACGTCGTACGAAACACGACTTTGAAGTATTCGGTTACTTCTATTGTCAAGGTTGTTATATCTACTTATTTAATATTATTATTAAAATCAAAAATGATTTACAAAGACGATGAAAAAGCAGTTCTACCGTGATTTTACCAGGAAATTTTAATTTTTTAGGAATAATAAGTTTTAGTATTGTGCCATAATAATAATAATAATTTAAAAAGAAGAAGAAAAAACGATCGAAACCTTTGAAACCAACCATTTTTTGTTTTCAAGATTATTTTTAATAATTTGATCTGATCTTCTCTTCCGTCTCTTCGACATAAAAAGGTTGGTGAGATCTGATAAAATAGCAAATTGTTATTAAAATATTTTACATTTATTATTTGTAAGGAATTATATTATGATACTAATTGAAGAATAGATAAATTGATGTTTATCAGGAATAGATTGATGTTAGCTTTGTTTATTTTGATTAGTTTTAATGATTTCGTAAACTACGTATTAATCTAAGCGACATACATGATACAAGGGAAATTACTATTAATATAAGAAACAGTAGTTATCTCCCTTGATTTTTCTACATATTTGATAGAGGAGAATTTAAAGCGATGAATGTATAGCGTTTTTTGCCATAGAGGGAACCATGCTAGACTTCACTCAATCACGGCAGGTGTTCAGCATTTACCAAATATTGATGCTTAACATTTGCTTAATCTATGATAAAGCCAAAATGGACAAATTCCTACTTTTTTAAAATTATTAGATTCGTCAAACCAAAAGGCATTCTTTCGTTTTATGTTCTCATTAAGTTTTAACCATTGTCGAAATCGACTACGGATGCACAAAAGGGCACAAATATATAGTGTCTGTAAAAAAAAAACAGGCAGTAAAAGCGTTTTCGGAACAATGTAGGGAAGATAAAGGTGATCCTGGTTGTAAATTGTAAAGTTTCACATCCTCGCTCACTGATAAAAACGGCGTACAAATAAAAACAATTTAATTTATTCAAAGCAATAACAATATAATTCATGAATTTACTTCTTGTTTTTCTTCCATTAATTTTCTCATTTCTTTTTATTTCTGCGTCGTTTTTAACATCGAGTGTGCAAGTGTGTGAAACTTTACAATTTACAATAGGGACCACCTTCCCTATATTGTGCCTTATATTCTCTCATTAAAATAAAAATAAAATAAAACAAACTTTTGACTATATTTTTCTAGTGTAGTGATTAATGTTCCGTCGGATGAATATTTTAACGTTACTTTTTTCCTCTAGCACCGTCTCGTTTTAATTCGAGATACAACATGGCGCTGTGAGTCAGTGTTTACTGTTTACGTGCTTCGTTTTGAAGAACAAGGAACAAAGGCCAGGGTGTCCGATCGGTGAGCCATCAAACACAATGTTACCCGGGGTTGGAGTGTTTGGTACTACTGCTACGATACAATCATTTGTACCCATCTTAAAGGTGTGTGGTTTTCCCGTGGTCGCCTTGTGGGGCAGTGAAAATCTTGATGCCCAGGAACTGGCCACACAACTGGACATCCCGTTCAGTACACGAAAAGTGGACGATGTCCTGTTAAGGAAAGATGTCGATCTTGTGGTCATCGGATGCCCGCCCCACAGCCAGTGGTTTATCGCCGTAAAGGCCTTGGGCATTGGCAAACATGTTTTATGTAGTGCCCCGTCCGGTCCGATGCAGTTAAATGCTCAACACATGGTCAAAGCAGCCAGGTATTACCCCCGGTTGATGTCGTTGATGTGTTATGGACTCCGTTTCCTGCCAACTATCGTCAAGATGAAGAAGATGATCGAAGACGGATGCCTTGGGAACATCACAATCTGCGAGGTCAAAGTTCACTACGGAGGCTTACCAAAAGAGAAGTATGATTGGATGTGTGATGAAGGCATGGGGGGAGGTGTTCTAAACACAATCGGCAGTAACATCATAGACGTTATCACCTTCCTGACTAAAGAAAGGGCGGTACGTGTCCACGGCATGTTAAAGACTTACACCAAACAAACACAGAATATTAAGGGTATTAGAGAAATCACCAGCGACGATTTTTGCACTTTTCAAATGGAACTCGACAAAGGCGCGTGTGTTACGGTGACCCTGAACAGTCACATCCCGGGGCAATTTGTCCAAGAGATCGTCATTTGTGGACAAAAAGGAAGGCTGATTGCACGGGGTTCGGACTTATACGAACAGAGGTTGAACGCGACCCGAGAGTCGTTGATACACTTCGATCCCATCAAAGAGGAGGAGAGGTATGGCATCTCTCCGAAAGCGAGGACTGAAATTCCAAGTCCTTATCTCAAAGGCCTCATTCATATGATCGAGGCCGTAAAAGATGCTTTTGAGAAAGAGGAAGAAAGGCAGAATTGGCAGGCGGAACCCGTTGCTTCGGCATCGAATTTTGAGGATGCCCTTTACGTACAAACTGTGGTTGATGCGATCCGAAAGTCCAATAAGACCAAACAGTGGACGAAGGTGGACGTCTCTGTGGAAGAACCAGAGCCGAACTCCAATAACATGTTATCCGATCAAATGAGAAGAAGCACTTTCTCATTGCAATGATTATTATTTGATGATTGATTAAATGTCGTGATGAAATGCTGTCTATAATTTTGAGAAGGGTCAATAACATTCAAAGAGTTTTTACGGACAATTCAACTCCTTCTTGTTGTTTATGCTGTTCACAGATGTTTCGGACGATTCATTGTTTGGCCTTCTTCAGGTGTAATATGTAGTATCCCTAACGAAAGAGGGCCTCTTTTTCTGGTTTCTTTCTCCGGTCAGTATATGAGTGACCATGATTTTCTCTTCTCTGCTCAATAGGGACACAAGATGAACTTTTTGGTTTAACAAAGAAATGAACTGAAAATATTTCCATGTTAAAAATTATGGAACCAGCTGTGTTGCTAAAAATAGTATGACTTGTATAATAACTTTACAAGCTGTTAACATTTAAATTTTCTGTTTGATACCATTATGTTATTTACACTATTGGAAAAAGAGACTCTTTCTTTACAGATATTACATATTACACTTGATGAAGGCTAAGGAATGAATTGACCGAAACGTTGTGTGGACCAAGAAGTCCACAAGAAGGAGTTCAACTGACTGAAAAATCTTTGAAAGTCATGATGAAATATTTTAAAGTCCATAAACTCATAAGAAAAAAACCACTTACAATCCCTTCTGCCTTTATCCTAACATACTTACATCACTTACATCTCAGACCTGACTCAAAAGGATAACATATTCTATCTCCAAAATTTATTTAACAATGTTAAGTTTTAGTTGGAAAAAAATTTGAATATCTGTTTATATTTTTGTTTTCTCACTATATGATATAAATATACATATATATTTTTTTTGTTTGTTTGACGAAAATGTATTTAGAGAATTACTTTAAACATTTTTTTAAATTTTTATTTTTAATTTTTTAGAAGAGTTCAGTTGTTATTCCAGCAGAGCTTCAATAAAAATGTTTTAGGAACAGAAAAAAAGGTTTTTATCCTCTATGACAGGGGTCAGCAAACTACGGCCTGTGGCCTCATTTCATCCGGCCCGCCGACTTTATTGAATATGTGACCTTGCGTACAAAAATTCTTTGTTTTCTTAATTTATCTTTGCTTAGCGAACAATAAAATTCTGTATTGAAAAAAAGAGCAAATGTCTCATTTTTGCAATGGCCTCAAACGAATCACTGTTTTTAGCTAAAAATCAATGTTTTATAGCTAAAAAAAATCAATGATTTATAACTAAAGATCAATGTTTTATAGCTAAAAATCAATGTTTTATAACTAAAAATCAATGTTTTATAGCCAAAAATCAATGTTTTATGGCTAAAAAATCAATGTTTTATAACTAAAAATCAATGTTTTATAGTTAAAAATGTTTTAACACTATGCATTCCTGCTGTTCAATTGATATACTCGGCTAAATTTGAACAACAATTTGACAATATTTTGTCCCAAAAAGAAATTTCATAGTTCTCCTTGATTGATAATAATCAATGTTTTATAGCTTAAACAATCACTGTTTTATAGCTTAAAAAATCAATGTTTTATAGTTAAAAATGTTTTAACACTACGTATTTCTGATGTTCTATTAATATACACAAAATTTGAACAACAATTTGACAATATTTTGTCCCCCGAAAAAAGAATTCCATTGTTCTCCTTGATTGATAGTACATGGAAGTTTATGTAGGTGTATTATTCCTATAATGAAAATACATTGAAGTAATAAAAACCCAGCTATTCTCAAAGCCTTGTTTGATCATTGTTTCATTTTTATTCACAATATTTATTTTGTCTGCAAGGCATTAAAATATTTCTAATCCGGCCGCCACCCAAACAGTTTGCCGACCCCTGTTCTGTGAAATATAGTTGGTCAGGGCCTTTACTTGACTTACAGTTGGGGTACTCAATTTTAAAATAAGGAAGAGATTGCATCTAAATTATTTATTTCTTATGTTTCTATATGTATAATGACAGAAGAATTAGTTTCTATATGTATAATGACAGAACCCCAAACATGATTTTAGAGTTGAATGACAGGATTTTTTCAGTACTGTATATGTATAATAAATAGTAATACATGACTTACTATTGTTTGTTTTTTATTTTTATTTTTGTTCAAGTCCTGACTTTAAAGGTTTCTAATTCAATACTTTATAATTCCAAGTTGAGCATTCTATTAGCTGACGTAGTAACAATTTTAAGTAATACTTACTCCAATTGCTTATATTATTGACTGAAGCCAATATAAATACCATAAGTATATTAAAGCTACCGTATTTTACATCCGTATACGCAAGGATTACCTGCTTTAGAAAAACCACCATAATTCTGCCCGACTACTGGAATCCACCAAAGTTGCTGTAATAAATCTTACAATAATGGACTATCGACTATTTTCATTAGTTTCCAAGTTATTAAGTTTCAAAAAGCGTGACAAATGGTTTGGGTCGGTTTAAAAAAAAATCTAAATGAATCTTCAAAACACATGTTATCAAATGGGGAAAACCGCATGCTTTAATCTTTAATAGTTTCCGGGATATGGAGCAGTTCTGTAACATTTCATAAGAGTGATCTTGCTTATGGCATGGTTGCAAAAACTATGCCAATATTACACTGCGTCCAATGCTCTGTTATGACTAGGGTGCTGTCAATCGAAGCTTGATATGGACAGTTATGGGGCTTGGATGATTTGCAGTGAGTGAGAGTCCTCCAAATACCCTTGTAAACCATTCGTCTTATTGTCCAGCGTATGTTGTAACAGCAATTTTCTTTATTTGCTTCTGACCCTCAGCTGGCAAGCTTCCGGCCAGTGTTGCCAGATTGGCTTTTTTTAAGCCATATTTCACAAATTTGGCTTTTTTTCAACCATGTTGGCTTCATAATTTCAGTTTGGCTTTTTGGTCTTTTCCTGTCCTTTTTTCATTTGGACGGCTTTAAAATCTCATTTTTAGCTACGGAAATGGAAATATTGACCACATTGAAATCGTATTCGTTAACACTGCATTGTATGTGTTATCAATGTAAAAAACTAAATCATTATTTTGGTTGTTTGTGAATTTGCTTGCACCTCTCTCCAGGCCTATCACCAAGGGGTGGCCTGGCCCCTCCTGGAAATCACTTGCCCCCACATCCCCCTCCTCAATGTGATGTGAATTAATTTTAGTGCGCAAATTTTTACGACACAATAACACTTAGTGAACATGCGTGTAAAATGTAATTGTGATTTTGTTAGGATGACTTTTTTTTTTCAGTTAAATGATCGTAATTATCTAAATGAGACACACTAAATTATTTCTTTTAAATCTATTCCTGTTCCAATCTAATAATTTTTAAAAATTAAAAAACTTTTTACAAATTTTAAAAAAGATAGACTTTTAACATTTAGAAAAAACTTAAGATAGAAATGTTATGTTAATTCGTAAAAATCAAAATAACAAAAAAGTTAATCTTTTTATTTACTTTCTTTGGTCATTTTTCAACGTTTAGCTTTTTTTGTCAGTTATAGTTTTTTTTACCCACACTCATAGGTAGTGAACGTAAAATGAACACTGACAAAATTGAATGAGAAGATTAAAAGGAAAAAACAGTAAAAAACTAAATCGTTTCTTAATGTTTAGTTTTCTGTAAGCGGTAAATAAAAAATTCTTTTTGATAAATTCAGGTTTTTTCCTATCTGGAAGCATTTTGTATTGAAATAAATTGTTTGTTTTGCACTTTTTGATAAAATGATTGCGTGTTTTGTGTGTAAATTATTGTTTCAGAGAAAAAAATTAAAATACAATTATATCACACCACTTGTTTTTATTAAATTTGACTAGTTTTTACCTTCATCCTAATTTTAGTTGTTTTTATACAACTTATTAATTCAGGCCACTGTTTCTATGGCAATGAATAACAGCGCAATCGGAAATAAAGCTTAAGCCTTCGGTGAGAATCAAACTCACACCCTCATTGCCAGAGGAGACTAGTTTACGCCTAGCTGTTTTTACCAATCGGCCATGAAGACTTCATGGATTAGCAGAAGCTAAGGCTTACTCTTTATTTCCGATTGCACTGTTATTTGTTGCCATAAAAACGGTGGCCTGAATTAATAAGTTATATAAAAACAACTAAAATTAAGATGAAGGTAAAAACTAGTCAAATTTAATAAAAAAAGTGGTGTGTTACAATACTTCATCCAATAATAATAAAGATTGAATTATGATATCATTTGAAATTGAAAAGAAAAGGGAAGTTAATGAATTTGACAAATGTGTTTTGCAACGGGAAATTGTTCATCTATCACCGACGTGAATTTTCCGAAGGGACCTTACTGCTAAGATAGTGCCCTCAATTTAAATATCTTTTTATCAGCTCAGCATGATAGTTACGTAGCACAGACCTTCCAAGTCTCACACATTCTGCATGAGACACACGCATTTTAATACATTTTCATGCTCACACGCATGAAAGGAAAGTTCTCATGCATTTTATAAAAAGTGTTAGATTTATTTAAATTTTATTAAATTGGTTTAGATTTCTAATAAAAAAATCTTATCTTAAATGAGAGAGGTAAACTTTCAGCCCACATTCAACGAAAGTATCAATGGTGAAATTGGAATTGTATATCCTTGTAAGATATTCTTGAAATATTCTTGAATGCATTTTACTCCCAATTGCCCGATCGTAACTTTAATCTGAGAGGAGAGTGTTTAGAATCTGAGCCAAATTCAAATGAGGCTGCACAAAATGAGAGTGTGTTGCCTGTACACGAGAAAACGTTTGGTAAAGAATTGTTGGTTGTATATTCTTATAGAACTTTAGAACTCACTGTATTTTGAAAGCTCAGATACCAAACTTTTGAAACAGGTTTTAAATTGACTTCTGACAACACTTAATTTCAGTAGCTGATATGCCCTGAAACGCAATTTTAGCCAATCTTGGATACATCATTTTTCAAATTTTACCCAGACCACCTTAAAAGACCAACTTTTAAAATTGTAAAACTAAAAGTGACATTCAAAAGGTTCTTCGGACAATTGAACTCCTTCTTGTTGTCTGTGTTGTAAACATGATGTTTCGGCCGATCCATTTTTCGACCTTCTTCAGGTGTAAAATCTGAGTGTGATAGGGTAAACAGAAGTTTTCACACTCGGATTTTACATCTGAAGAAGGCTGAAGAATGCGAAACATGGAAATTAACAAAACAAGCTGAAAACCAACTTAGAATAGCACAAAGATCCATGGAAAGAGCAATGCTAGGAATAGCTCTAAGAGATAGAAAAAGATCAACATGGATCAGAGAGAAGACCAGAGTGAAAGATATTATACAAATAATTAAGCAGCAATAATGAAGATGGGCTGGTCATCTAGCAAGAAGAAATGACAATAGATGGGGGGAAAAGATTAACCGATTGGTGCCCATGGGACAGTAAACGCAGTCGGAAAAGGCCAGACACAAGATGGAGAGACGAGATAGAAAAGTTTGCCGGTAAGACGTGGCAGAGGTTAGCACAATCTAGGTCGTCATGGAAGGAGATGGGAAAGGCCTTTGTCCAGCAGTGAACTTATAACGGCTGATGATGATGATGATGATGAATATAACATATATATATATAGAGAGAGAGAAAGACAGACAGACAGACAGATATTCCGATCAGCTTTGTTTATTTACTCACAAAGTAAATCCGGTCTGAGAAAAGTTGCGATAAAAAGCAACAAAAATCTTACGATGAAGGTAAACACACCTCTGTGCAGTAACAAAGTTCCCATCTGGATTATCTGGAGATCTTTCAGTGTTGCTAATTAAACGCTTTTTGTGCTAAATTCAGTGCGTTTCTTGTTTTGGCTGTGCGAAAAAGCGCTAAATTAGCGTGGGCATGCTTAAACATTTTAACCATTTTTTGGTGTGTTTTTGATCATTTTTGGGCTATTTTTGGTGTGTTTTGGCCATTTTAAAAAAAATTTAGCACTTTTTAGCAACACTTAGCACTTCTACTCACAGTCCCCCAAACTTAATGGATGCCACCCACTCGCTGTACCCTGGTGACAAGCCGGCCCCTTCACCAAAGCTGTTTCTGTTGGCAAATTTCTTCCCTTTTGAAATGGATTATATTTTTGTATACATTCGTATGTCCTATTTCTTCATTTTTTTTCTTCTCTCCTTCCTTCTCTCTCCCTTCTGGTTTCCCCTCTTCTTTCCGACCCACGGCGTGGGTAGAGTAGGTCTATTTTAATTTCCCCTGAGTAACAGTTTCAGTCAATTTATGAAAAAGTGTGTGCATTTCCTTTTCCATTAATGGGGGAGGGTTAATTTTATGTAAGAAGGGAAGTAGATATTTATTAAGCTTAGTTAGCTTATATATCTAATTTCCATTTTAAATAAAACAGGTCTGGTTAGTAACTCAATAGAAACCGTCATGCAACCAATGTCTTTTGGTAGCATGCTGTGTTGGGGGTGATCAATTAAAAGATTGGAGAAAGGTGTGATCAATGAATAAGTTACTTCTCTCGCCTTTTGTTGGGCAGTCTGAATTTTCAAAAACAAGCATGAATGCTGCTAGACACAAACTAGTGATCAATTTAGCACTCCATTAAAAATATATTTGGGGGTGAATTTTCAAAAAACAAAAAAAATAGTTTTTCTCGTTTTGTGATCTTGTAACTTACTCCTCCTGGAGTAGTATTCGTTCAGGTCTTGATTGGCAATGACTTTCTTTAAATGTTGAAATTTTCAGCCCTCTAACTCCATTGGTGAAGCCTAAACACGTGATACATACATACATAGCCAGCCAGTTTTTGTTTAACCCATCACAATCGGATTTTACACCTGAAGAATGCCGAAGAATGGATTGGCCGAATCGTCGTGTTTACAACACAAATAACAAAGAAGGATTTCAATTGTCCAAAGAATCATTTGAATACATATGAGCAGTGTTGTACACATATACAGTGAGTGCAAAAAATATCCAATACATTTCAGAAAGTTCATTTCATTCTCCAAAGAATATCTTGTATCCTTTAATTCTTTTGAAGATTTTCAATGAAAGAATTGAAGGTGTATGAGGAGTTAAAATTAAGTAGACGTGCAGTTGAACTGGTGTTTCTAAGTGGCCAAGTGAAATTCTTCTGGCAAGACATTTAATATGGTTTAAAACAATCAACTGCATACCCCAAGCATCGCTTGCAATTAAATCTACATGGTTTAAGCCTCCTGGAGTAGTATTCGTTCAGATCTTGATTGGCAATGACTTTCTTTCAAATTATTAAACGTGTTCTCTGAATAACCAATGTTGCCAACTTTATTTTCGGTTTAGATCTAAATTTGAGTAA
>VCCN01004206.1:2170713-2190255 GCA_006491835.1 Architeuthis dux | reverse complement strand
CGAAGAACAGATACTACAATTTGATCTTAGCCAAAAGGCCGCAAAGCGATCCGGCACTGAAATAGTAGCAGTAGTAAAAGTTACCCGAATACCTATTTATGTTACACACCCTACCCTTTTTTTTTTCTCAATGGCCCATTTATGTGGCTGAATCAGAAATCTAAACAGGTCATTTTTTTTAAAATCTTGATAGTAATTATTTTTTTATTTATTTTTTATCAGATGAAGTATTGTAAATCATTATTAATTTTTGACCACTATTTACCTTCATCGTAATTTTTTTATTTGTTTTTCAGGTTAAGATCCATTTTACCAGTAAAAGCCAAAAACCGTATTAAAAATTTGTTTTCCAAAGAAATTTTTGTGGTTTCAATCAATAAGACCTCCGTTACCTTTGAAAAAATGTCAATAAAATTTAGGTTCTAGAATTTACGATGTAACTATAATGCTGAACGAGACAAATCTTTTTTTTCTCCATTTGCTGTGTAAGAAATATATTAAAGAACATATTTTCCACTGTGTTGCCAAATTTGAAGTTATTTTTCCCCCCGGGCAATGCCAGGTATCCCTGCTAGTATAATATTGATAAAATTGATAAATGGTCAGAAAATTAAAAAAATATTTGTCAGTGATTTTTGAACGTTAAATCACACGGCCAAATTTGTTTTCTCCCTTTACTTAGTCAAATAATGTCCGCTGCTAGTTCATGCATTTCAAATCCAGCTACCAACTAATACATATGTATGTAAACATACATATTTATATAGTTTAGTAGATAGGTGCCTATTTACAATGAAATGATAGACAAATAAATCTTATCAATAAACACAAACATCTTTCTTTCTATACAGACATTAAAAACATACAGCAACAAGAAACAGTATATACATATTTATCATACCTAACAGACAAATATATACAAATATTTAGAAACGCATGTGTATATAAACATATCTTACAAGTTATGGACGTCATAATGTGTTTGGGTAGATTTCTAGTTACTGTGTGTAAAATGGAGATAATTCCTGTTAGCCTTAAAATGAACTAAAGATTATCTCCCCTAGCAAAGAAAAACAGAAGCAAATAGATAAATTATATTGTTATAGCTATGAATGAATTGAATAGTTAAATTGTTTTTGTGTGCTGTTCTTTAACATCAAGTGGGTGTGAGTATCCAAGTTTTGTATGGAAATAAAATTGTTTTATGTATTTTATTTGTGTGCTGTTGTTTAACATCGAGCTGGTGGGTGTGTGAAACGTAAAGGTTTGTATGGAAATAAAGTTGTTTTTATTCATTTTTATTTGTGTGCCGTTCAAAGCAACAACAATATAATTTATGTATTTACTTCTGTTTTTTTAAGGCTAACAGGAGTTATCTCTATTTTATGCACGGAAACTAGGAATCAACCTGTGTTTGTTTGTTTGGTGTTTTTTTTTTTGTTTGTTTTTTTTTGCATCATAGTCTGTTCTTTTTAAAAAATTGTCCCTTGGTAAAATCCCAAAAATTGTGGGTCATCAGTTTATTTGTGCACCCTGCTGTCCTAAGCCTGCCTATATACAAGCGCGGTGGGGTCAGTGATGTACGTAGTCCAAGAGAAGGCAATCAATATATGGCTACAGCAAAGTTTAACCCTTTAGCCGTCGAGATCGGATCGTTTCATTCGGACACATTTTCAGTAATCACTGTACGAGATAACATTTTTACTTTCGTATTCATTTTTTAAAAAGGAATTTTTGGTACTTTTGACTCAGAATTTTAATAAAATGCACCAAAGAAAATATGATAGGTTACTTAAACAATAAACTATGAAAATGAAAAAATACTTTCAATTTCAGTGTTCTAGACATTATAAAATATTAAAATTCTAAAACTTAAAAATAAAACCGTAATATTTTAAAATTAACACTTTTATGAACACAGTTCCACCTTGTATTGGTGTATGCCTTCTGATGTACATGTTACGGCTGTTTAGGCCATTTTGAACATCCTGACCCGTGTGCATTGGTGTATGCCTTCTGATGTACAGGTTACACGTATTTAGGCCATTTTCAACATCCTGACTGCCCTGGTAGGTTACTTAATGCACTTAACCAATGCTTTTAACCAGTGGACACACATGGTCTCTAGAGGATAAAAGCTCTGGTTAAGTAGCATCTAGTAACATGTCTGGCAGTTGAGAGTTCAATCACTAAACCCAAATGATTCTATTAAATATTATTATTCATTTTAGTTTTTAAGGTGAAGATAATTTGTTTCTCAAAGTATTATGGGTTATTTTCCCTTTGACTGATTTAAAAATGTTGAATTGAAGACAGTTTCTCTTTAAAAAGAATTTTGAGGCTACATCTTATAAATCTAAATAAATAATCTTACATTTCATATTGTTATGGTTCACATTTTTTTAAATTCATTTTTATTAGAATTCTAAGCCAAAAGTCAAAAAAAATTCCTTTTAACACTTAAATTCATAATCAGGAATTCAAATAGTAATTCAATGGGAGTAACTTCTGATTAAAGTTACTTCCCTTGCACTTTTTGGTAATTTTTTTCCAATTTTCTTTAATTCAATTCACAAAAGGGTTCTATTCATTGAAGAGTTTTACAGCGGTTACAAGTGGTTCATGACTCTAAGAGTTAAAAAGAAAATTGAATACGAAAGTGAAAATGTTAGTTCGTACAGTGATTACTAAAAATGTGTCCGAATGAAACGATCCGATCTCGACGGCTGAAAGGTTGGACTTTGCCTATGGCTAGTTTAGAAAAGCTGAAAGAATACAGTGTTCAGTGTTGGTGTTCAGGCAATAATGCGGTACTGGGCCGCTTGCTCGGTCATTGCTTTCTGGGCCATGGCCACATGTCCAACCAAATATATATTATCGTAAAGGTGACCAGCCAGTTCGTCTTGTACCTCTTCGGCTGCTCTTCGGGTGTTTCGAATAAATTCCCGTTTCGACATCTTGTTCTTCACGTGTGGACTGCACAGATCTACAGATAGCATGATGAGGGAGAAACATAAGATGAAGATCGTATCTGAAATAGTGACAAAAACATTATATAATAATTATTTGCCTTTGCATATTATGGGGTAAATGGGGTACAGCACTTTGGTCTACATCACTTTAGCAAATATCAGTTTTGTCTAAATCATTCTGATCTAAAATCACTTTTGTCCCAACAATATCTCCAAAAGATTCAATGAATTTCAATGACATTTTGTCGATTGGTTGGGCTAAGGAAGAATTGATGAAATCTGAGGGTGGATCCTTTCATTCAAACTTATTTTACAGGACAATTATGGCAGGCTGCTCCACAAACCATAAAGTCCGGGCCCTTCCAAACATGCACCTTTGGAATGGGCCCTGTCTGCGCTAGTAATAATAAACTTTTGAATTACCTTTTGAAAGACCCAGGTCCGGATTACACCTGCAGTATCTGTCGGAGAATTTCTCCATCATTTCAGTCAGGTAACTTCCACGTTCGTCTGGAGCGGAAACTTCACTGAAAAACTTGCGCAAAGCTGTTGGAAGGAACAAGTCTTCGAAGTCTTGCAGTTGAACCAAATATTCAAGAATGTCCCGTCTGAGGTTTCAGAAAAGAAGAGAAGAAACAAAAAAAATGTTAGCCTTTTTTTTCTCAAAGTCAAAAGATAAAAATAAACAAGGTCTGGTTAGTCACTCAATAGAAACCGTCTTGTCTTTTGGCAGCAAGCAGTGTTGGGGATGTTCAATTAAAAAATTGGAAAAAAGGGTTGATCAATGAATAAGTTACTTCTCTCGTCTTTTGTTGGGCAGTGATCACTAAAAAAGTCTGAATTTTCAAAAAACAAGCGTGAATGCTGCCGGACACAAAAAATGGTTCAAGCATTTTTGGGAGTCTTTAAGTTTTCAACAGCCACCATATCACGTCATCTCAAGGCAATAAGCGAGATTAAAAAGTTGGTAAAATGGATCCTACATGAACTGAATGAAATGCTCCATGACAGTTCCATACACCCACACCTCTCAGCTGACCATCTTTGCTTAAAGAATAATGAAGTCTTGCAGCATCCTCCATATTCACCTGACATTTCTCCTACAGATCATCATCATTTCAAGCATTTTGAACTTCATAGCCGTAATGAAAGGTTCAATAATAGGGAAGCCATAATTTGTGCTTTTACTGAATTTGTGACCACTAAACCTAAATAATTTTATATAGGTGACGTATTATCATTAGATTAATTGATTGATTTGTTTAGTGGCATATCAACTCTTGATGGGTCATTTAATGCTGATATCAGTTTAAAATTAAAAAGAAATAGAGTCTTGCAACTTTGGTGAAAGGTTATTTTTATCTTAATTAGAGTCTTGCGACTTTGGTGAAAAAGCAGGTGGCCCCTGTTTGGGGGTGGGGGTGTCTTACCCCTCTGCAGGGGATGCAATCAGCGTATTCTAGTCCCCAGCTGACCAGGCCGTTTTTAACTAAAGTCTTGCGACTATGGTGAAAGGTTTTTTTGTTTTTTTTAAATAGTCTTGCGACTTTGGTGAAAGGTTATATTTTTTTTAAATAGAGTCTTCCGACTTTGGTGAAAGGTTATTTTTATTTAACTAGAGTCTTGGGACTTTGGTGCAAAAACAGCGGGTCCCTGCTTGCGTGGGGGGGGGGGCTTACCTCTCTGCAGGGGATGCTGTCTGCGTATTCTAGACCCAGCCAACAGGGCCAGTATCATCATGAGAGGATCATTGGAAAAAGGTTATGGCTTCAAATGGTTCCTATTTTGATTTAATCTTTACATCATCCATTCATTATTCAAAAACAATATTTCATATGTAACAACCATGACTGGCTATAGATTCTGGCAACACGGCCAGTCGCCCAGGATGTAAAATGCTTGGGGGCGTTTGTCATGTGTCCGAGATAGTAGAACTTTCCAAATACAAATGGAAAAATGAATAAATTGAACATTAAAAACAGTCATAAGAAAATTCCTTGATTTTAGAAATATAAGATAATACTAGACTACAAGCCTGGTTGCTGCAGGGTCAAACCCCACTCCTACTTCTATTCCGACTGAAGATGATTACTGCAACTTTTGTATTGGGAATTTTCGGTAGGGAAATGTTAATTTTATATATCGGTTTGGTTTAATGTGATGGGACAGACAAACAGTGAGGAGTTCACTCCCCTGAATTAGGTGAGGATTGTTCTTGTTGTTACAGTAGAAAAACAAAGTCAACTCCAAACTTGGACTGGAGTTTGACAAAGAGGGGGGGGGGGGCAAAGTTCAGCTTAGCCAGGGTGCCAAGGGACCCCTAGGGCCAGCCCTGGTAATTGAAGTACTCACAGCTGGATCAGTCATTCAGTCTTAGTCTATCCTATATTAAGAACAGGTCTGGTTAGTCAGTCAATAGAAACTGTCACGTGACCAACATCTTTTGGCAGCAGGCCGTGTTGGGGGTGATCAATTAAAAAATTGGAAAAAGGGGTAACTTCTCTCCCAATTTTCAAAAACAAACGTGAATGCTGCAAGACACAAACTAAGGGACCAATTTAGCATAAACTTACATTGCAAAATGAACCCCCCACTAAAAACCTATTATGGGGAGGGGGGTGTTATAAAAAATCGTTTTTTCTAGACATATAAGAAGTAAATATTTAAATTTTCAGAATTAAAAAAAAAACAAAAAAAAAAAACGTTTTTTCTAGATATAATAATAAGTAAATATTTAAATGTTCGGCATCTAGCTCCATTGGTGTGGCCTGTATGCTATGATATATAGCCAGCCAGATCAACTTAAAAACTGAAGAAACCTATGTTCACAGTTTTGGTTGATGGTTTCTAATATATTCTATTACCATTAGAGGCAAAATATTTCCAACATTTAAAGACATTTTCTGTGTTGCATCTTAATTGGCTGATTAGAAATAACCTCCAACCGATTAATGTCTTCTTTGTTTATTGTCTGATATCTGCTGAGTAGAAAGAGTCTTTGTAATGACTATTTATGAAGGTTGTATCTTGTATGCTTAACCATAGAATAATACACTCTTTTATTTCTACCCAGTTGAAGAAATGATAAAACAGAGGGCAAGTGTTAACTAAAAAAAGAAGCATCATGGTTGAAGTAAAACAGTTAGGGTTGTCATCATTAGAAAATAAGAGAGTTCGGGGAGACTATGCATGGTTTAGAATTAGTAGATCCTCATGTATTTCTTAGTACAAGGGACTGAGAGGCCATGCATATACAGTGGAAATAAATAGAAGTAGATTAAATATCAGAAAATTCCTTTTTAGCAATAGAGTGGTAGGATTTTGGAATAGATTACCGGAATATGTAGTATATTAACAGATGTAAATGATTTTAAGAAGAATTATGATGTTTATTACACCACCACAGATGTTCAAGGCCCTAGATATCGTGTAAATATGATTGTTATAATGTGTGCTTGTAGATACAAATTGTATACTTTTTTTTTTCATACTAAAACAAATGTCCTAAACATTTTATACCGTTTGTCTAAAAACTCTCTCCGTTTATCCGGGTGAAGTCGTTTTGTTGAATGCAGAAACTGAGCAATTTCAAATGAATCATCTTCAACCAGGTTGTGACCGATTAAATAATCCATTCCCTGCAGAAAAAGAAAACAAAAAAACAAACCATAAAAACAAAGAAAAACACACAACTAAATCAAAATTATCCAATTTATCATTATAAACAACTAATTGATTAATTAATCAGCAGATTAATTGGTAATGAAAAGAATTGTTAGTTGCAGCCGTAGTAAACTGTAAAAAACACAGAATTAACAACAAATTAATTGGAGAACCCAAATTCGGTGTCTCATTCACAGTCTTTAAGCTGAAGTCTCCATGCCCTGCAGCCACTACTCTGTCACAGGGTCATATCTGAGACAAACAAATATATACAGAGGGAGAGGGATATAAAGAATGAAAAAGTATCCTTTTACATACATATACAGCCAACCGTAGACCCGAGCTCAGCGGCGCTTCGCTCGAAATGAAATGAAAACACAAAATATACTTTGTAAGTTTTACAAGCCTGAAGCCTAAGCCTTTTCTTTTAACCAGAAATTCTACATTATATATAAATAAAGATAGATGTAAATATAAGAATGTAGTTAGAAGTTAGATATATTGATTTGCATAATTAAGCAATAAAACATTTTTTATTTAAAGCCCCTGGAAATTGAAGGGCCGGTTGGTCACTACTCTTATAACCTTATCTAGCCTCTACCCTTCTAACAAAAGTAAGTACTAAAATACCTGACATCACTGAATCTCTTTGCTGGTCTCAGACAAAATAATATTATTTATCTGTTAACATGAACTGAATAAATTCATAATAGTGACATGAACAGAATCAGAAATATGATTACTTTATATGCTGGACTATAAAATGAACGGTTTACAAGAGTATTTGGAGGACTCTCACTCACTGCAACTCATCCAAGCCCCATTTCTATCCATATCAAGTTTTGCTAGACAGCTGCTTAGTCATAATACCAGCGCATTCAATGCAGTGTAATATTTGCATAGTTTTTTTGCAAATTAAATGACCGGAATGTAGGTGACTATAAGACATTTATAAGTGGCTAAAAAACTCAATTTTGTTTCTAAAAGGGTTTATCTAACGAATTTAATATTAGGAGCTTCTGAGGGAAAAAACTCAAATTAATCAGTTTAATATTGACAATATTCTTGCAGGCTGGCCAAAGGGGGGGTCGGGTTAATCATGACTGGAATATAGGTGATAGGTCAACAATAAATCACTTATAAGTGGCTAATACACTCCATTTCATTTATAAAAGGGTTTATCTAATGAATTTAATATTAAGATATTTGTTTATTTTTTTTTTTACAAAGAGTGCAGTTCACACATATTGATTCCTATCGCCAAATCATATACGTGGGGGGGGGGCTAAAAAGTTCTCACCCCAACATGGTTCAGTCAATAATCTGAAACAAATTCAAAAATAAGTGCCAGAATACTGCAAATTGGCACTTTACAATATAAAAAGAACACACTTTCCAGCTACAGTGACAGAATAACGCTCAGCTTTTGGGAAGTGGGTCGGGCCAAGGTCATTCCTTTCTTGATCGAGCCGAGAACCTTTCAGCACCCCCTTGTAGTTTCCTTGCGGCCTTGTAGCACATGCTTTGCGGCCCAGAAACAGTCTGTGGCCCAGTGGTTGGGGACCACTAGTCTAGTGCAATAGTCATTAATATTGTTATTTTGGAATGGTTTGAGATTCTTCCAAAAATGTTATGCCATTTCTTAAACAAGAAAAGAATTGATATTGAGAATATCATTTTTTTTAAAATCATAGATGTAGTTGTTTACAATGCTTTTAATCAAAAACAATGTATAAAAAAGATTTAATAAAATTGGGGCCATTGCACACAAGTAAATACGGTCATTCTTTTCATATTGTCATGGTTTATTACAGTTTGTAAATAAATAATAATCTTGTAAATGCAATTGAATAAATAAATAAATTATAATCTGACATTTCATTTGTTATGGTTCACATATTTTTCTTATCAATTTTATTAAAATTCTAAAAATCCGTTTGACCAAAAATTTACCATATTTACTTGTGTATAATGCAAGAAATTTAATATTAAAAATCAGGGTCAAAATTTGTGCGTAACATTATACTCGAGTTTAAAACAAAATGATAACATATTGTAATAGATTACTGATTTTTAGCTACAAAAATTATATTCAAGATCGCATTTTACTCTAATAAATATGGTTATTACGAAACTAACAAAGGTCAGCTTGTTTAGCGGTGACTGGTCAAATCAGTTCCAATGATCAGATACATTCTGGTATAGGAAAACAAATGTTGAAATTAAAATGAAAAGCTTTTTAAAAGTCTTCAATGTTTTTCTTACTGAAAAATTCAATCTAAAAATGTCTCCTTTTACTTACAATAAAAGGGTCTCCATTGAATGTCAATGAGGCTTCATCCAATAATAAATAAAGACGTTTGTACGAGTATTGTGGCCGATCAAGCCAATGATTGTATACAGAGACTTCACCCCATGAGGCTTTGCACAAACTGTAACACAAAAGAAAATTAGTGATACAATTACTGGTGAAACAGTGGCAAAAAGAAACATTGTTCATCCTCTAGAATGTGTGAGTTAGACAGATAAATGTCGGAATCAAGATAACAATACATTTCAATAATATCAGTTTGGTTTTTTTATTACATGTCAGTCGTGTGGGAGCCGGTCTGTTGGTCTGGTCATCGCCGTACCAATATTTCGTAAAGATAGGGTCTAAAATTGTGAAAATATTACAGCATTGAATTTAAAATGTTTGAATGAAGTTTAGAGTGAATTAATTTCTCACAAAGCTGTTTAAATCATAAATATTTATTAGTTTTATGTCTAGCAAAAACAAGTAAATTCTTTTCATTCAGACCAATCTTGAAAAACTTCCTACGCCATTTGTAATTTACTTGTTTTTACTAGACATAAAAGTAATATTTAATGATTTAAAGGGCTTTGTCAGATATCAGAGTTTCTGCAGGAGCATTTTGACAGTGCACCACACGGGTGCATTGTTACACTTACGGCTAATTATAGGTTTATTTTTTGACTGACTGGCTAGAAAACATTGTCACATGATGGACAGTTTCCCAGCAACCATCAGCAGAAGAAGTCACTGATACCTTTTAAACTTTCCTCCTTGTTCCTTGAGTTAAACTGGATTTGTGAATATTTCAAAAGCTTACAAAATGCTGACAGCTTCCACAAAGTGGAAAAAGTCAGAAGAAGAGAAAGATTGGTCCAAACTGAAAAACATTTACTTGTTTTTATTAGACATAAAACTAATAAGTATTACGATGTAAACGGCTTTGTGAGAAATTAATTAACTCTAAACTTCATTCAAATGTTTAAATTTTTTGCTGTAATTTTTTCACAATTTTAGACCCTATCTTTGCCAAATATTGGTATGGCAATGGCCGGACCAACCGGACCGTCTCATACGTGACTGCCATATTGATCATGTTTGTCTTTTTTTATTTAAACTAGAGTTTAACTCGGTTTTTACTCTCAGAAAAATGTGTGTGTGTGGTGTGTGAGCCATACCAAACACTTATAAAAAATGGTACTCAATGCCTCTCCGCTAAGCATTTAGCACAAGGACTAGGATTGAGGACACTTTCCCTGATGCTAAGGGGCTACAGCCAAATCACGTTGGATACACCGGTTCTTGTAAGATCACTGAAGTTAAGCAACGTCTAGCCTGGTCAATAAGTAGATGGGTAACTGTTCGGGAATACCAGGTTACTAACAATTGCTCGTGTGTACCTAACCCTGCAACACCCTCAACCAGGGTATAAGTGGAGAACGTGGATACATACAATGCATACACAGAATGAATGGCCTCCATTTTGTCTCTACAGACAATGGAACGACACTGGAGTGCCCCCACCCCCCTCGGCCAGAGGAGAGCAGAGAGCAATACTCTTGGCCTCAGTTTGGCTGCAGGAGCTGCCTGAAGGACGACAAACTGACTTAAGGGGACTCCACTCCCTGGTTTTGGAATCAGAGTTGTCCTTCTCCTAGACTGGTTGCTTTCCCAAAACTAGAGAGAACCAGTGTATCTGCCCTGCTATTTTACCCATGGCTGGGGGGGGAAGAGATGGATTCATGTCTTTCCCAAGGGAATTAGTGCAAAGTGAACATAAACAAGCTTGACTGGAGTTTGAACTCGGATCACTGATTCCATTATCTGTGCTGAATGGAAAGAAATGGAAGCAATTTAAGTTGACGGACTTAAAATGAAAAAGGTGGTAAAAAAACGGACACGATTTAAGTTTAAGTTTAAGTTTAAAATGAAAGCAATTTAAGTTGACAGAGGTAAAAAAACAGAAGCAATTTAAGTTGACAGGGGTAAAAAAACAAAAAACGGAGGCAATGTAAGTTGATAGAGGTAAAAAAAACGGTGGTAAAAATACAGAAGCAATTTAAGTTGATAGCGGGGAAAAACGGAAGCAATTTAAGTTGACAGGGGTAAAAAAAACGGAAGCAAATTAAATTGGTAGAGGGGGGGAAAAAATGGAAGCAAATTAAGTTGACAGAGGTAAAAAAATAAAACAGAAGCAATTTAAGTTGACAGAGGTAAAAATAAATGAAAGCAAATTAAGTTGACAGGGGTAAAAAAACAGAAACAATGTAAGTTGACAGAGGTAAAAAAAAAAAAAGGTGGTAAAAATACGGAAGCAATTTAAGTTGACAGGGGTAAAAAAACGGATGCAATTTAAGTTGATGGGTAAAAAAATGGAAGCAATTTAAGTGGACAGAGATAAAAAAAATGGTAGCAATTTAAGTTGACAGTGGTAAAAATAAATGGAAGCAATTTAAGTTGACAGGGGTAAAAGAAATGGAAGCAATTTAAGTTGACAGAGGTAAAAAAAACAAAACAGAAATAATATACAAACCTCTGCCAGAGTAACTCATCATTTCCGAGAGTGTCCCAGACACAGGCTGCCAAGCAGAGATCTGTGGCATTTAAATAAGAGAGAACAGCGAGGCTCAGTTCGGGAGGCAATTCTCGGAGGTCAGGAAAGCCATTGTGAGCAAGGGCCTTTGCAGTATGGCTGTGCTGGCTGACACATTCACGCTCCAGCTCATGTAAACGGCGAAATACTTGACCCATTACTGGTAGATCTGACCAACAGTATACATGACCTGTGCAAAAAGGGGGACAAAAAAGAGAAAATCATTTAATTTAAAAAATCTTTAAAAACATAAACAGGTCTGATTAGTCACTCAATAGAAACAGTCACATGACCAACATCTTTTGGCAGTATGCTGTGTTGGGGGTGATCAATTAAAAATTTGGAAAAAAGAGGTGATCAATGAACAAGTTACTTCTCTCGCCTTTTGTTGGGCAGTGATCACTAAAAAGTCTGAATGCTGCTGGACACAAACTAAGGGATCAATTTAGCATAAACTTACATTGCAAATTGAGCCCCCCCACTAAAAGCCTAGGGGGGGGGGGTTTTAAAAAAACGTTTTTTCTAGACATTTACAATGAGTAAATCTTTTTAATTTTCAGTCCTCTAGCTCCATTGGTGCGTGCCATACCTACATACATTGCCAGTCAGCAAAGACCAGCTTAAAGACTGAAGAAACCGATGTTGACAGTTTAGGTGACAGTTCTGTTTGACGGTTTCTAAGATGTCCGTTTCACATTTAGTCCAGATTAAATAAATTCCCCCGGATGTAAATATAGAAAGATGAAAGACAATGATCTCAGCTTTAATGAAGAATGAAGAAGACTTATTTCCTTTTGTTTGTTTATCGTAAAACTAGTTAATCTCCGTGAATTCACAGATAAACACGTTTCCCCGGCCATCCACAAGTAGAGCGTTAGTTTTTTGTAAGCCCAAATGGCGTAAAGTGAAGAAATAATTACCATTAATTTATATGGGAAACATTTTTTGAGCGTTCCTAGACCCCCAAAATGGTATATCAGGCTGAGTCATAAGAAGTTGTGGTGGCGTGAGGTATGGGAGAATGGGGTGTAGGAGAGAGCGGAAAAGAGTGTGCACTGCCTCTACAATTGCTCGCTGCAACATAAAAGCTGAACACTACTTTCGCTTTTTTGTCTTTTTTCCAAAACGCGGACTAAAGTGACCTTTCAAAAAGAGGCTGTATTTGAATTCTATTAAATGATTTTTATGGACAAGGAACTAAAAAACTTGTTTCAGTGGAAGAGTTCATTGTTTAAAATGGTGGGGAGGAGATATTTTTATCAGCAGACTTGTCACCTTGAAGTGGAAGAGTCCATGGCTATGGACAGGAAACAAAGAAAATCACATTGTTATATAAGTAGATAATTGACTCTTTAGCAGGATGCTAGCTTAAATAGGATGTCCGATTTGGGAGATGTATACTTACCACCACACACACACACACAGTCTCTCACTCTCACACATACAGAAAGAACATGGGTGAGAGAAAAATAGTTGAAACTATTTTTTTTATGTGTCTATTGTGAATGTTTTTTCAGTTTGTTCAACTGAGTAACTGGGCATGATAACTGCCCAACACACCATTTAAATTTTTTTTATTAAAAGTTGATATTTTTATTATTTTTAGAGCTACAATGCTCAGTTTCTTTTATTTTGAAGCTTGAACACTCTGCTTATGTTCAAGTTTTAAAATAGAAAAAAAAAAAAAATGAGCATTGCAGTTCTAAAAATAATGAAAATATCCACTTCTTAAAAATGGTTCGTTGGGCACGTTTCATGCCCGACTATTCAATTATTTTATCACTTACATATAGTCAAAAGCAGGGGCAAGTTTTTTCATTTTCCTACGACTGGCAAGCTTCCTGGCCTTGGTTGCCAGATTGGTTTTTATTTTAGCCAAATTTTCACGAATTAGGCTTTTTTTCAACAATGTTGGCTTCCTAATCTTAGTTTGGCTTTTTTTTGCCAAATTTCACGAATTTGGCTTTTTTTCAACCATGTTGGCTTCCCAATTTCAGTTTGGCTTTTTGGCTTTTACCTGGCTTTTTCTCCACTTAGATGGCTTTAAAATATCAGTTGTTTTTTTTGTTTTTTTATTGGTAATCATAAAATATATCAATACAGAAAATCATTGCTCACTTAGAACATAGAGAGATACTAAAATTAGCTTCACCTCAACATTTTTATAGCCAATCTCTGACCCACATTGAATACATCTTTAATTGCATCTAATTTATAATATATTAGGTTGGTGCAAAAATAATTACTGTTTTTCACCATCAACTTTAAAGCAGTATAAAACCAACTTAGAATAGCACAGAGAGCCATGGAAAGAGCAATACATGGGATAACTCTAAGATAGAAAAAATCAATATGGATTAGAGGGAGGACTAGAGTGAAGGATATTATACAAATAATTAAGCAGCAAAAATGAAGATGGGCTGGTCACCTAGCAAGAAGAGATGACAATAGATGGGGGAAAAGACTAACCGATTGGTGCCTGTGGGACAGTAAACACAGTAGAAAAATACCAGATACAAAATGGAGAGATGAGATAGAAACGTTTGCTGGTAAGACGTGGCAAAGGTTAGCACAATCTAGGTCCAGCAGTGGACTTATAACGGCTGATGATGATGATGATGATGATGATCTCAGCTTAGAATAAAAGTTGTTAATTGAAATAAGAACCTTCAGAATCTACACATTTTTGCCAACTAGAAACACATCCATTTATACCGGAAGCATAGAATCCTGGGGTCCTGGAACCAATGAATTCTTCGAAGGCATTTTGAGCTGCTGCTGCTGCTTGGTTGTTGAAGACCTTTCCTTTCCTTTTATCTCCTTCTTCCTTTCTCCCTTTGTCCTTCTCTCTCCCTTCCGACTCTCCCTCTTCTTTCCAACCCACGGCGTGGGCAGCGTAGGTATATTTTAATTTCCCCTGATCAAAAGTGCATATAGTTTAATATATGTACACATTTATTAGGTTCTTACACATCAAATGTCGTTTCTTTTTACATCATAGAGAATAATGCTAAAAGTGAAAGATTTACTAATTGCATTTTTTGCAGTTTTAATGTAAATAGTGATATAATTCATTAGTATTGGAGGGTTTTGAGCCCTTAACAGCAATGGTGTCCACACAATTTTCAAGTAGGATTTCAAATTAGGGCATAATGCTGCTCAAGCTGCTGAAAAAGCATTTGGAGTGAACACTACAAGAATGCAAACTGTTCAGCATTGGTTCAATAGGTTTAGTCTGAAAATATGGATACCAATACTAAACCTCGATGGAGACCTAAACCTGTACTTAATGATGAAGAATTATCAACAGCAGTGGCCAACAACCCATGAACTATGGTTCGAGCACTTTCTGGAGACATGAGGACTTCAACACCCACTATATTACCTCATCTCAAGGCAATAGGAAAGGCTTAAAAGTTGGAAAAATGGGTCCCACATGAAATGCTCCATGACAGTGCCACACTCCACAGCTGACTGTGTCTAAGCTTAGAGAATTTGGATATGAAGTTTTACAGTATTCTCCAAATTCACCAGAAATATTTTTAAATCTTTTTTTAAAAGAAAAAATATGTAACTAGAGTTACCGATATTTGCTAAAGTGATGTGGACGAAAGTGCTGTACCCCGTAGCTTTTTAGTCGGGGGGGGTCTTCATTAGGGGGCACTACTGCAACCATGGGCATTCGCTGCCACTTTTCCGGGGTGGGGGGTGCCCCGTTTGCCCCCACCCCAGCAGGCGCACATGACTGCAACAGACTAGAAAATACGTTTACATGACTTCTTTTATTTTTACGATAGCCATTGTCAAAAACTTAAAAGTGAAAATAAAACGATTTAACTAGAAAGAAAACAGGTCTTTTGGCAGCATGCCAATACATTATTTCTCTCGTCCAAACTTCTTTTGTTGAGAAGTTATCAAAAGAAAAGTGTGAATGCTGCCGGACACAAACTAAGGGATCAATTTAGCATAAACTTACATTTTAAAAGTTGAAATTTTCGGCCCTCTAGTTCCATTGGTACGGCCTGTATGCGTGATATATATATACATACATAGCCAACCACCCAACCACCTGGACCAACTTAAAAACTGAAGAAATCTATGTTGACAGTTTTGGTTGACGATCTCTAATAATTTAGAAAGATTAAAGCCAGTGGTTCTCAACGTGAGCATTTGTCTCAAGAAGACGTTGAGGTGACTAAGGACCTTAAGGGACCATTTGAGCTGGGGGGGGGGAGATTTCATACACATCTATGATTCTGATTTACAAATGGCTGTTGTTTAGCTCAAGGTTCACACTAGTAGTAACACAATTATGTTGTACGTACTCTTTTAAGTAATTTACTTTTTAATAAACCTTTTAAATTGCCTTGCGACCACAATTAATTTTATAATGAGCACCCATTAGAAATTCATTGATATATTTACTATAACATTTTCTTTAATAAAATCTTTCAACTGAATGTTGATGTTTCTCTTTATAATGACAAGCTACCAAATCTCTCTAAAAATCTGTGTGAGTACTTCTTATATTTAAACTATGGGGGCGTTGGGCTGAAAAAGGTTGAGAGACACTGTTCTAAGCTTTTAAAAGATATAAAGAAAAAGGTCTCAAAACAAAATTGATAAAATTATTCACACTAGACTAAATATACTAAATAACAGGCGGGGTAAATTGCTGTCCAAAAAAGAATGATAGATAGATAGATAGATAGATAGATAGATAGATAGATAGATAGATAGATATGAACAGACTGAGATAGATAGATAGATATGAACAGACTGAGATAGATAGATAGATATGAACAGACTGAGATAGATAGATAGATATGAACAGACTGAGATAGATAGATAGATAGATATGAACAGACTGAGATAGATAGATAGATAGATAGATAGATAGATAGATGGATAGATGGAAATCAGATTGTGTTTAATTTAATTTGTTTTTAAAAAGTGACTTTTAGAGTTGTTTTTTTATGATCCCGGAAAAACTTTAAATGTACATACACACCACTTAACAAAAAATAAACAAACTGTCATTCTTCCTCTTAATCTCAGCCCCTCTCTATGAACAGTACCAAAGTAGCCACTGTTAGCAAGAGCCAATATCTCCATTTTACCCTAACCCTCCTCTCTATGAACGATACAAAGTCCTGAATCACTCTGCGATTAAGCAGTTTTTTTATCAGCACACAGTAGATTCAGCTGAAAAAGTGTGCAAAAAAGTGTGCAAAAAAATGTGTCCGTTTTAGCATGAATTTACATTGTAAATCAAACTTCCCCCCCTAAAAATATATTTTGGGAGATGATTTTCAAAAACTAATGTTCTAAAAACATTTCCCGGTGTCACATAGATACACACAGAAAATTTCATGGGGTTATGTGGTTTAATTTCTGCGGTAGGCTGTCACAGACGGACAGACAGACTTTTGGTGAATTATAATAACTAGAACATTACCCGTCATATGACAGTGTTTTAATACTGGGAATATACTATATACTTGAAATAGGCGTTTTTTTGACAGCAGTTAATTGCATCATTAATCCAGCTTCAGTGTAGTTGGGCTGGGTTTAAACTAATAAGAAAAATGGTAGTTAAATTTGGTATGCCCGATATCAGAATAAAGATTATTTTTAAAAATATTGATATTCTCGGATGTGACCGGCTTTTCACTTAGGCTGTTTCATGTGTTTGCTACTCTTGCAAAGAGAAAAAATTTTCTAACACCAGTGGAGGTCTGAATTTATAGTTTATGGCTGTGTCCTCTGGTTTTACTGCAGATAGATGAAGTCAGAATTTTCTTATCTATACTTATAGTACATTTTGGATAATATCAAGTTTTCTCTTTTCTGGTCATCAATATTGAGATGTCATATAAAAGCTTATCTATCACTGTTTTATTCTTGAAATAAACTTTTAAGCAACTGACAACTTAAAAATCTTCTTACCAGGGCTCCAGACTAACTTTTTTCACTACCATCCCGGAACCGTCCCGGAACCGTCCCGGAACCGTCCCGGAACCGTCCCGGAACTGTCCCGGAACCGTCCCGAAAAACAATTTTAATTGTCCCGAAGGAAATAAAAACAGTCCAGTAGCAAATGTAAATGGTCCTAAAATCAAAATGTTGTTTCTTTACTTTGTTATCATCTATAGTTGTTAGTTGTTAGTAGCATAATAAAAACACCATTAAAATGTTGAGGCAATAAATAATTGTCAAACTCCAGTCCAAACCTGGAGTTGACTTAGTTTTTCTACCGTAACAAAAACACGAATGACAAGAACAATCCTCACCAAATTTATGGGATTAAAATTAACATTCCCCTACAGTGATTAGAAATCATGACCAACTGGTGTCTCTTAAAAAAAAAAGTTTTTTTTTGTTTTTTTTTAATCACTTCCGTCCCGAACACATTTTTACCGACGACGGGACAACGTTAATTTGAGCCCTGCTTCTTACTATAATTCACCAAATGCCTGACCGTCTGCAGCATAACTCAAGGTCAGCCACCAAATTTTCTGTGGTTACTAATGGGCCCCTGGAGCATGTTATTAGCATAGTAGTTTTTGAAAATTCCAACAAAACTTTTTTTCAATCCCCCAGATATCTAAAATTAATTAAATGTGATCCAAGAGTTTATGATGATGATTTTCCAATAAAGTATGATTCAATGAATACATAGTTCAAATCCATGATTTCTTATTGGGGGCAAGGACCCATTTGGGTCTTCCACAGGAACTAGCTAATAATCTCACCCTTAGGGTGGATTTTCAACTAGTAAATAAATAAAATATAAACGATTTAAGAACACTGATACAACAATCATTTCAGTTATTGACAAATATTTAGCGATTAGATTAGTGATATTAATCCACCGATTAATACCAAATCCCCAAATCTGATTAAAACCTTTAACACTCACTGTGTAATTGAGATGTAGGAAACTATTGGCCCAATGTAATGAAGGTGGTCCCAATTGTAAAGTTTCACACCCTCACTCATTCGATGTTAAAAACGGTGCACAAATAAAAACAATTTAATTTATTCAAAGCAATAACAATATAATTTATGTATTTACTTCTGTTTTCTTTCATTAATTCTCTTATTTCTTCTTATTTGTACATCGTTTTTAACATTGAGTGGGTGAGGGTGCAAAAACTTTACAATTGGGACCATGTTCCTTATATTGTGCCCTATTTATTTTTTAAGCTTTTTTCGTGTAAAACATTAATTTTTTTAAAATCAACTTCCAATTTTATACCAGAAGTTATTATACACTGATTTACATGGACTGGTGTTCTCATCTTGGTTGTTATGGTCACAATTCGGCTGTTGTACCCTTCGGCCTTCTTCAGGTGTTGTAGCAACCAAGATAAGGTCACAATAATGATAATTCCTCATCTCAGCAATCCAGACAAAAATTATCCAAACAGGTCTAGTTAGTCACTCAATAGAAACCATCATGTGACCAATGTCCTTTGGCAGCATGGGGGTGATCAATTAAAAAATTGGAATAAGGAATGATCAATGAATAAATTACTTCTCTAGCCTTTTGTTGGGCACTAAAAAAGTCCAAATTTAAAAGCCTGAATGCTGCAGGACACAAACTAAGGGACCAATTTACCATAAACTTACATTGAAAAAAAAATTTTTGTTGATTCCAGATTTCTGTTAATTCCAGATTTTTGGTGCAGAATAGGAGATTGAGGAGAATTGTGTTTAGTTTGTTCACAGAAGGCATTGGTTCAGTTCATTTAGATTTTAGGTACAACTTAGCGAAGATGGTCCCGTTTGGACGTCACTTGACATCACGCAGATACGCGATCTTTTGAAAGATTTATGAAGCGAAGCAGTAACAATATAATTCATGTATTTACTTCTGCTTTTCTTTCGTTAATTCTCTTATTTCTTTTTATTGTTAGTGTAACAATAACATCCGAACAGGATCAAGTGACGTCTATTTGCAAATTGATTTTAAGAAAAACCTAAAACCATGTTTGTTTACAATACAGGCACAATGT
>VCCN01004206.1:2136238-2149899 GCA_006491835.1 Architeuthis dux | reverse complement strand
TGCACTTAACCCTTCCTCTTCCACCTGATGCATATTAGCGACATCAGTCCCAATGCAACAGGCAAGCAAACCAAAACTATTTCAGTGAAAGCATCTTTAATTCATACAAATATTAAAAGTAAATAAATTATGCGGCACATATATAATATCTGACAGTTAAATACTTTCTGTTTTGGTGACAAAATAGGCAAAGGAAATTTACCTGATTGTTGTAATAAACATTTTATTCCTAAACATTTGTTTTTCTCTCTGCAAAACAAATAAATAAGATAATAGTATACTTGAAAGGGGGCCGAAGTTCATTCATCGCTGGTTGAGTTTGTAGGTATGAAGTATTGGGAATGTAGCGTGCATAATGGTGAGCTGACTGACTGGCTTAAATTATAAGAAACTAGAAACCACTCAAGAGAGTGCATACCTCTGCCATTGTCAGGGGAAGTAATTGTGCATGGATCTGCCACAAGATTTAATCACTTCTTCCGTAGCCTATTGCCCACCCAGAAAATCTAATTGAAATCCATTGGGAACTTTTGGATATATTGTGTGGACAGGCATTAAATTTTGGTGATATTATGTGGTATGGACATATAACTACGACATAGGGGAGGTAATTGTGCATGGATCTGCCTAAAAATGTAATCACTTCCATAGCCTATTGTTGACCCCCAACACAAAATTTCATTGTGATTTATGGACAGACATGGGTATGCTTAAATGTATGGAAAACAAAACCAGAAAATCCATTGAGTACTTTCGGAGATATCTTGTGGACAGACGGAAAGATAGACATAACCAAATACTTATACCTCTCCAACTTCATTGGCCGAGGTAAATAAGTCAAATTTGGGTTTTGCAATCCTTATTATTTAAGTTAATTATTCAAATTTTGTGAAATTAATTTCTTATATTTGAATTCATGCTGTTTAAATTTTGGCATCATCCTAACTTTTGGTGGATTTTCATCTGAGCCGATTTTTGTGTTTTATTTAGACATTTGAATTTTGGTAGCAACGACTTGAAAGAAATGAAAATAATAAATAACAAAATTGTGGCGACGAAGTGGAAATGGACTTGCTTGAGGAAATGACCTGCTTGAGGTACGGCAAGCAAAAGCTGAGTGAAACGGGTCCCTGACATATATGGACGAAGTGGAACATGGGTGACCCGTAGGTTGAGCGCCAGCGAGTTGCTGGCTATAACAGGCCCCGGTCATACAGGCTCGGCAGTTCGCTCTCGACTCGTCACTTGAAGCTACACTTGAATCGTGTTTGGGACTTATACTGTGAATGGCGTTGTAGCCGCTTGGAGTTTGTGATAGCTTACCAGTGATAAGCAAGAGAGTGCCCCTTGAAGAAAGCATTCCGGTGCTGCAACATTGATGTGACGTTGGACTCCTTGCATCAAAACTGTGTCAGTGTTTTTCCCCTCCCCATTTCTACGACAGAACATTTGAAATTTTGTTATTTGAAAATTCAAGCAGAAAGAATGCAAGAAACCAAGACAGGTTTTTAAAAAATAACGTTTTTAAAAAATAAAGTTTTTAAAAAGTAAAAATGCACTTTTGCTCTTAGTGCCTTTATGAAGAACCATCAATTAGCAAGTTAGTAAAACTCATTGCTACAAATTCATTTAGGTATACAGTCATATGACCGACTTATCTCTCCTCATCTCTCTCCCACTCTTCACTCTTCACTCTCCGGCCGACAAAGATGTATGCTATGAAATAAAAATATGTCCAGATATTTTTACAAGCAAGTCTTCGAGTTTCCTTTCTATCCAAGTCCAGGACATTCACCCGACTATACAACAAAAAGATTTGGTTTTATAAACCACAGCACATTCAAACACATGGGCACCACTAGGGCCTCTGAGAAGGGGTTGCAGCTGAAGCATCACAGCGGGGCCTGGAGGGCCAAAGTGGGCACGAGAGATTAAACTTATAATTCAATACGATATGTCCATTAATAAAAGAGGTTAACTCCACCGTTTATCATCAAGTGAATATAGTATTACGTGCTAAAAGAGTTATAGCAGATGAAAACAGGATGGCTAAAGGACGAGGGTGTTTGTGTAGTGTGTGGGGGGGCCCTAGATACCGCTATATTCAAAATGCTTTACAAAACCCTGGTCAGACCACATGTAGAATATGCAAGCATATGCACCAAAAAATAGCAGGAAATGTTAGAAAGGTTTCAGAGGAGAGCTAAGCCGGCCCTAGGTACCAGCAACAATGGCAGTCGCCTGGGGCACCAAATGCTTGTGGGTGCTTACAATACAAATGGGAAATTGTATAAATTAAACAGATTAAAAACTGTTAAAATAAGAAAATTCCTTGATGTGAAGTCAGATTTTTTAGGAATCTTTACTAATATTTGAGCCCTCTGTTTGTTTGTCCGTGTCTCTTTTCCACAAAAAGTACAAGCCCTATCGACCTAATATTCTGCATGTAGACTGAGAAGAGGTCAACTTCCCACATAGGCTATGTGAGGTTGACCTTGGAGGATATTCAAGGTCACCAGAGGTCATTTCTCTTCATTTCTAGCCAATTTTCAGCGTCGTTGGCCACAATTTTGCACCAAGATTGCTGAAATTTACCATATGGGTACATCTTCTCACGGCGAAGATCACAATCTCTGAGGTCATTCAAGGTTACCAGAGGTCATTTCTGGTCATTTTAAAACAATCTTTCACATTTTTGGCCACTATTTTGTACCTATGAAACTGAAATTAGACCTAAGGGGAAAGCTTTCCATTGTGAAGCTCATACGCACAGTGTATTTGACCTCAGAGGTCACTTGAGGTCACCAGAGTTAATTTCTAGGCAATTTTCCAAATTGGGCCACAATTTCACACCAAGCATGCTAAAATTTAGCATATGGGTACATCTTCTCACGTCGAAGCTCTATTTTCAAAAGTTCCCTAAGCAGCCTTTCGTTAATAATTATCTTCATCAATTAGGTATCTAAATATCATCATATATCCATCAATTAAATAGTGCACCTTTTTACAATAGGGGTGTTTTCAAGACATCTAAAGGGTGTGGTCTAAAAAAAAGGTTTTCCACTTTGCTCACAGCCCCCCATTTTGTTCTGACAGCCCTGTCCTGCCGATTTATAACATCAAGATCCCTTTTATACTGGAACTCTCTTTCAGATAAAAAGTAAACTCTATTCCTATTAACATGTTTAAAAACAACTGGATCAAGCGTAGAATCCGGACCCCAAAATTGAATCAAGTCAAAAGGGCAAATTTTCAGATTACTCTGTAATCAAAATTGAATTTAATTTAATCAAAACAAATATAAAATGTAGAATTCCGACCCTTTTGTGAAGAAATAGTATCACATTTCCTCCTTGCTTTGATTAAATTAAATTTTGATTACAGTGTTATCTGAAAATTTGTGTTTTTGACTTGAATCAATTTTGGGGTGCCGATTCTAGATTTGATCCAAACAGCCTTATTAGAAATATTATTATGTCTCCCTTTCCACAAATTTTCTTCTTACCCGAAACAAAAATTAATGGGGTTAAAATTGCGAACTTTGCCATTGGTTGAATTTCAACCAATGAGAAGCCCCTAAAAAAAGACCATGTAGTTCGAGTGCCTATCTCACTCTCTTTCTCACCAGAAGTGACAACACCTACTTCAAAAGGGCTTATGCCCTTAGGGCTAGCTGCCAGCAGGCAGTTTCCCCCTAAAAAGAGACGAGGGAAATTTTCAAGCATGTGTCTACCTCTTTTTACTTTAGCCATTGAAGCAACAACAACAGCTGGCAACAGCAGCCCTTTTTATCAACAACCTTTTTTTCACCACATGTCGATATCAACAAAACTCAAGTTCGAGTTAAAAGATCAACTCCACTCGACCTACAATTCTATCAAGAACCCAACTCGAACATCAAATAAATCAAAGACACGAACAAAGTTCAAATCTACGAGAACTCAACAAGGTACCAACATTCAACTCTTTTGCTTCAACGTATAATCTTCGAAAACCACAGCATCCTACATTGCAATGAACATTTGTTAGTTGGAACTAACTTAACATAACCACACCGTGAGTTTGTTTCCACGTGGAAACCCTACCTTTTCACAACCTCCCGATTTCTCTCTTATTTCTCTTTTCCTGCATTTTCTATAATTAAAAATCGGATTTTTACATTTTGCAAAAAGCACGAAATGTATCATTTTTACAGCCTATGAAAATAAACTAACTTACTACACAAGTATAAAAATTTCTAAAATACTCGCACCTTGAATGCCAATCTACATCTGTTAGATGGGGTTACAATACTTTCGTCTACATCACTTTAGCAAATATCACTTTGGTCTAAAATCACTTTTGTCCCCACAATATCTCAATGAATTTCAATGACATTTTGTAGAAATTTGTAGAATGGTGGGTCATTGGCTTAGGAACAATTTATGAAATTTTGGGGTGGATCCAAGGGTTTTTTTCGATTGAGAGGAAAAGAAATCCAGGATCCGTTCAAAAATTTAAATGAAAAAATATATCTCAATCGAAAAAATCCCTGGATCCACCCCAAAATTTCATCAATTCTTCCTTAACCCATGGCCAATCAATCGACAAAATGTCATTGAAATTCATTGAGAACTTTTGGAGATATTGTGGGGACCAAAGTGATTTTAGACAAAACTGATATTTGCTAAAGTGATGTAGATGAAAGTGCTGTACTCTGTTAGATGTATCTCTGGTTGGTCATTTTTTAAAATATATATTTGAGATATATATTAAAATAACTGCAGTAGGGTATGTACCCCAATTGAGATAAAATATACAAAATCGCCCGTCATGACGTCACACTGATGCAAAGCATTCTGGACAGTGTTGCTGATTTTAGCGCGTTTCGCGCTAGGTTAAGCGCGTTTCTTCTTTTGGCAGTGCAAAAAAGCGCTAAATTAGCGCGTTTGCGCTTAAACATTTTGGCAAATGTTGGCCATTTCTGGCTATTTTTGACAATTTTTAGTGTATTTTTGACGGTTTTTGGCCATTTTTGGCTATTTAAAAAAATTTTAGTGCTTTTTGGCAGTCAAACTAGCGCGAAAATATTTTTTGAGTTGGCAACACTGATTCTGGATAAAATGGCAGCCCACTCCTCGGCTAATACATGTGCGGTTGAGCATCGTTGTGTCATTAAATTTTTAGTGAAAGAAAGGGTGATACCGGCGGAAATTTTCCGTCGATTGTCTGTGCAGTTAGGGGATGCATGTCCCCCTCGACAAGATGTTTATAGATGGTGTGATAAATTTATAAAGGGTCAGGAATCTGTTATAGAAGATGAGCGTCGGTCAGCAGCTGCTAGTGTTGTTACCATCTCCAAAAATGCAGGTAAGGTAGTTTATTGCATCGTTTTCTAATGATTTAACTTTAATAAAGCTCAACAGAAATTTACCTAATTGGAAATAAAATTGATAATCTGTTGTTTTAATCCCATTATCCAACAAAAATAACTGTTATATGTATGTACACTCAATGTTGCCAATTTAGATGTTTTTCATCTAAATCTAGATGTTTTTGGTTGTGTCTAGATGTCAGAAATTGCCATTTAGATTATTTTTAATGAAATAAATAATATTTTTATTTAATTTATAATAATAAAATAAGTAATATTTTAATGAAGTAAATGTTGACGATCAACGTTACGTTTAATTTTTTAATATTTTCCATTTTTCTTACATATATCTGGAGAATCTAAATGTTTCTAGATGTTTTTTTGACTCAATTTTAGATGTAAATTCAAAATAGATTTGGCATCACTGTGTACTCTAATGAGCTACCCCCGTTGACAGTGACAGATCATTTGTTTTTGTTATGATTATTGTTGAAATGTAAACAGGGGCATTTTAACCGAAATTGTAAATAGGTCTGGAATTATTAATGCATATATCTCTATTAATGACAAATACTAAACAAAAAAACATTTTTAAATGAGACTGAAACATTTTTTTCTTCAGTAATAATTGTAGTTTTTTATAAGGTATGTCCAAAGGTTTTCAGCGGGAAATCGACACCTGAGAGAAAAAAGCCCCAAACTTGTATAAAATCTGATTTTATCGTCAAAATCTATGTGTCATTATTAAGAAGAGAGCTTGGAGAAAAATCTGATATAAATATTCTCTGAGTAAACTGTATAGAAACGGAGCTTTTTCAGATAATTGACTGGAGATTTTAAGTAATGGTTTTTTTTTATTTTTGCGGGTTTTCGACCTTTTTTTAAAGGTTGTTTTGTATAAAATGTGTTGTTTTGTTGCATAATATTAAATCAAGACCTTTTATAGCAAAAGGTTTTGGTTTATCTTCAAACATTGCTACTTTTTCACTCTGTTTTTTTTTCTCGTCTAATAAAAGAAACAAAACAAGTAGAATTCTTGTGAGTGTTGTCCCCTCCAGTGTTGTCCCCTCCAGTGTTGCCAAATAATATCCAGTTTTAGTTTACATCTTAAATTGCGTCAAAAAAACATCTAGATTCTCCAGATATTTATCTAAAATCTAGGAAATTATATACTACATATTATTAATAAATTAAATGTGACTTTAATTGTCAACATTTACTTCATTAAAATATTACTTATTTTATTAAAAATATTACTTATTTAATCAAGCCCGAAGCGCGTAGTAAAGGTTCTTAAGTTACGTCTCTGCATGTTTTTTTTTGTCTTGTGGGACTAACATCTCTGTGTGTACGTGTGGCGAGTCAAAGCGGAATTGTTTCCCGTGAGTGGAGCTCTCCACACACGGTAACCTAAATCTTGTCCCTCACCTACTAGCAGCCCATCAGAGACCAGCAAGTAATCACATGACAGGCACTAATTTTGAATCAGCCTCTTTTCTCCCCAGTCCAGCATAATGTGAAGACATGTTCAAATTTCGCTCCCATTTTTCCACCCTTGGCTCTCGGGCCACGTGCCCAGGAGCCAGAACCCCAGATTTTCCTAACAAGCCAATAATTCAGCCCAAACTGTAAGTAAGACACTTTATTTACACACACACATACATTATCATCATGAAAGACTTTTTAGCCAAAACATTCTATTTACACGATTGCAAACCTACACTAAAACAAATATACTAGAACAAAGGACTTAAAAGAATTATAATGATTATTACACCACTGCAAAGGCTCTAGATATTGTGTAAATCTAGATATTGTGAAAAAAAGTAAAACCCATACCTGCCAAGTCTCACGCATTCTGCGTGAGAGACACGCATTTTGATACATTCTCACGCTCACATGCATTAAAGGAAAATTCTCACGCAATTTATCAAAAGTGTTAGATTTATTAAATTGGTTTAGATTACTGATAAAAAAAATCATATTATTTTAAAAGATCACATACAACACTTTTGAAACATATTTTAAATAGAATTAATTTCAGTAGTTGATATGTCCTGAAACGCAATTTTGTCCAATCTCAATACATAATTTTCATTGAGGGCGTGGTCCACACGATTCTCACTAATTTTCAACATTGGAACTTGACAGGTATGAAAACCTGAGTAAAAATATGCGTCCTGTCTATATTTGGTGATAATTGGTCCTAAATTACACCCCTGGGAGCAGAAAAAAAACAAGTGACATAACATTTAAATAAGACGAATAAGAGAAATAACAAAAAGGATAAAATAAATGAATTACATTTTTACGAATAAAAATGAAGAATTACAATTGACTGCGTAACTTTTGACTGATTCTCACCAAGTTCAGACAGGATGCATATTTGCAATATATCTCCAAGAACCCCCACCCGCCAAATAAGGTTTTAGTGCTGGTTCAATTTACAATGTAAGTTTATGCTAAATTGGTCCCTTAGTTTGTTTCCAACTGCGGTTATTTTAGTGATCACTGCCAAACAAAAGGCTAGAGAAGTAGCTTATTCATTGATAAAAGAAAATTGTGTAATTGTTTGGATTAGGTTCACAAAGAAAAGGGAGGTAACTAATATATGCTGTATATTCTGTACATGATAAAGTGTATTGGAACAAATGGGAGACTGTTTACTTCTTATTTACAGGAGTTCATGCGGAGGAGAAACACTGTCGTCAGAAATGACAAAGAAAAATTATTTAATCATTTTTTTAAATCAATTTCAATTAGATATCCAACTTTTTTTACCAAAAAGACTTACAAGTTCTTATTGCGTTTTTTGATTTTATGTTTTCATTTATTTTCTCAAAAACAAAAGATTTGCCAACATGACTCCTACTTAAGAGCCAATATGGCATGTAATTAGGGTTAGGATTCAGGGTTCGTAAGTAGGTTTGGGGTTAGGGTTCATAGGTAGGTTTGGGGTTAGGGTTAGTAGGTAGGTTTGAGATTAGGGTTAGTAGGTAGGTTCGGGTTAGAGTTTCTAATTTTTACAATTATTTATTGGTGTTATTTCGTCTTCACATATTTATATCCCCTGTACTTCCAGTAAGATGGCAGGAACTAACTGCTGACTATAGTTACATTGTATTTATCATAAAGTATTTATCATAAAGAGTAGGACCAACTGAAGATCCATCTAACAGATGTAATAGGGGTTGGCATTTAAGGTGTGAGTATTTTAGAAATGTTTGTATTTGTGTGGTAAGCTAGTTTATTCTTTTGTTAGGTTGTTTTTGAACACATTAACAGAAACAGAGTTTACTGTTTCATCTGAAAGGAAGTTCCAGTATGAAATGGAGCTTGATGTCAAGAATCTGTCTCTAATACCAGGGTGATGGTGTATCTGGTATTTGTGGCAGTGGCCTCTGTTTGTTGTTCTTAGTGTTCTCTGTAGCATGAGTTTGCTCTGTATGCACTTCTGTATCAGGTCACTTCTCAATCTTCTGTATTGTAGAGGGGGTAGCTGTAGTATTCTGAGTCTGTCTTCATATAGCAGGTTTTTTAGTTGTGGCACCAGTTCTGTAGCTCTCCTCTGCAACCTCTCTAACATGTCTCAGTAATTTTTGGCATGTGGAGACCAGATAATGCTTGCATATTCTACATGTGGTCTGACCATGGTTTTGTACAGCAGTTTGAATATAGTGGTGTCCATATATTTGAATGTGCTTCGGATTACATCTGGTTTGCTTTATTGATTTTTTCTTCAATATGTTTATTGAAGTTTAGCTGCTCGTCCACTATCACCCCTTGATCCTTTACTTCGGTTGTGTTGGGTTGTGGAATGTGTAGTTATATGACTTGTATTTGTTTCCGGATATTGTATTAGTTTGTTTGGGTATGGTATATATGTATGCTTTTTGTTGTTTGCCCCCAAATGTAGAGAGTGAGACATTTATCTATGTTGAAACTCATTTGCATTCTTTCTCTGACCATTATTGCAACTGGATTGAGTCTGTGCTTTGTAGATTGTTGAAGGCTTCATCAGCTTCCAGGAGGTAGGTGAATAGTTTTGTATCATCTGCAAACAGAGTTGCAAAGTTCTGTAACATGCTAGAGAGGTCACCGATGTATATCATGAAGAGGACTGGTCTTAAAACTAATCCTTGCAGTACCCCTGATGTTACTGTATTTCATGTGATGAGTAATCACCAACCTTGACTCTTCTCCCTCACCCTCTCTTACTCCGTCACCCCCCCTCTTTCTATTGCTGAGGAAACGCCACCTTGAATGCCATATCGTTATAGTTGAAGGATTAGCCTATAGTGTGGGACTTTGTCAAAGGCTTTTTCCAAATCTAGATATAACATCCACCAGTATATTGTGTGATAATGCTTCACTTAGAGTTACGGTTATGATGAAGTTAATAGTGATGTGATAATAAAGAGAACCCCCTTTGTAAAACCTGAAAAAATATTTTTTCTAAAAACTAACACATTTCCGGATGGTTGTAGGGTCTAATGGATTAAAAGCACCTAAAATTGAAAGGAAAAAAAATTTTCTTCTAAAAGAATTTGCAACTCCTGACACGTAAATCTTTACCAAAATCTTTTCAAATCTGTTATTGTTGTTAATTGCAACCCCAACCCTAACCCTAACACTAAATTATATCCTTTGTAATTAGATTTAATAAAATACAGTTTCATTTTAAAGCTGTTTTAAATGTTCAAGTTTTCTGCTTTCATTTGATCCGTAAGAAGTTAGCAGCAGCAGCTTAAATAATTGTTAGGGTTTAATGATTAAATAATAACGTTTATTTCCTTTTTATCATGTACAGCTTCTATATTAGTTACTTCCCTTTTCTTTCAAAATCTTTGCGAACCTAATCCAAATAATTACCAAAACTTGTCGCTTCGAGCTTGGGTATGCAACTGTTCAGTTGTGCGTCTACTTGATTCCTGTAAAGTAAATAAAAATATATCTTTATTAAAAATCATCTAAATAGCAATTTCTGACATCTAGACACATCCAAAAACATCTAAATTGGCAATACTGGTTACCTCTCTGTCAATGAAGTTGTAAAGAGGTATATGTTTTTAGTCATGTCTGTTTGTTTGTTTGTTTGTTTGTTTGCATTTGTTCCTGTCTGCAAGATATCTCCAAAAGTTCTCAAGGAATTTCATTCAGATTTTCTGGAAGGGTGGACACTGGACAATGCGCAAAGGAAGAACTGATAAAATTTGGGGGCGGAACCATGCACAATTACCTCCCCTACGTCATATGATTCATATTTTTCTTGTCTACATGATAGCTCCAAGAGCTCTCAAGGAATTCCATTCAGATTTTCTGGAAGCGTGGACAATAGGCAAAGGAAGAAGTGATAAAGTTTGGAGCAGATCCATGCACAATTATCTCCCCTACGTCGTAGTTATATATCCAGGGCTTTTCGTTACATTGATTTCCCTTTCAGCTTCTTCATACATGAATCAAAAAATACATGCAAGTCAAAATTTAAACAGTTAACTATCCTGTCTCTGATCTATCCACTAAGTGATTTTAATGATGTTTATGATTACTGACAGAGAGGCATTGACAGAGGTATGCACCCTCTGAATGCTTTATAGTTTGTTAATCACTGCTACCCACAACACTGGTTTATTGCTGGGTTGAGGTTATTCATGTGTTCTGACATTTATATGTATTGATGTATCCGGACTTTGCCCAGCCCTAACTGTTCATAGTAGAAACTTGAAATTTTGCACATACACTCCCCTCAATGAGTAGGGAAAATGTTGTTTTTTTTTTGTAAACCCCCCCCCTATAATAGGTTTTTAGAGGGGGGTTCAATATGCAATGTAAGTTTATGCTAAATTGGTCACTAGTTTGTGCCCACTTGTTTTTTGAAAATTCAGACCTTTTTTAATGATCTCAGCCCAACAAAAGTCGAGAGAAGTAATTTATTCATTGATCACCCCTTTTATCAACTTTTTAATTGATCACCCCCAACACAGCATATATGGGTGGCAGTGATTCATAATTTCCCTTGGAATGCTAGTTTTGTTTTTTGTTTGTTTGAAACCTTTTACAAAACATTTTAAAATACGTTAAATTAAAGTTGTTTTTTTAAAATTTTATCATTTACTTTGCTTTTGATTCTTTTTTTACACAATTTACCACAGCAAAAGTAAATAAATATAATGATCGGCTGTCTCATAGTTTAGAGCAAGGGTCGGCAAACAAATTTGGAGGCGAGCCGTATAATAAATGTTTTCATGCCTTGCAGGCCAAAGCGAATAAAATTGAAACAATAATCATACAAGGTTATGGAAACAGCTTGTTTTCCAATTTTTTTTTTTCATAAATATATACCTATTATAAACTTTTTAAAAAAATTCATAGTTTTCATTGATTGATAGTACATGTATCAATCAATGAGAATTATGAATTTTTTTGAGGGTGGAGGGAAAAATATTGTTAATGTAGTCAGTGTTATGGCCAAAAATCACCAAAAAGATGCTAAAAATAATCAAAAATAGCCATAAAATGGCCGAAAACGGCCAAAACGTTTTATGTGAAAGCGCGCTAATTTAGCGCTTTTTGCTATACCAAAACAAGAAACGCGCTAAATTTAGCACTAAACATGCTCAATTGGCAACACTGAATGTAGTTCAAATTTGTATACATTAATAGATCAGCAGGAATGTGTAGCGTTTTAACACAGGTTTAGCTATAAAACAATGATTCGTTTGAGGCTACTACAAAGATGAGACTTTTTTCTATTATATTAGAATTATATTCTCTATAGTTTTGAGAAAGGTCATTAATATTGAAATGGTTCTTCGGATGATTGAACTCCTTCTTGTTATTTGTGTTGTAAACACAACGCTTTGGCCAATCCAAACAACAAGAAGGAATTCAATCGTCGGAAGAACCATTTGAATATGAATTATATTCGTTCACTTCACCTTAAAACTACACTGCTCAGGCTGGAGGTTTACTCTACACATTGGCCCCACCATCTATGGGCCAAATGCTGTGGAAAACCATCCCCAAAATCTTTGTTCGCAAAGCCAAGCCATTCATTCATTCATATTCGTTTTTCAATACTGAATTATATTCGTTTTTCAATACTGAATTATATTATCTAACCGAAGATAGATAAGGAACACAATGAATTTTCATAAACAACATTTGGCAGGCTGGATGAAATGAGGCCAAGTTAAATTAATGAAATTAAATATTAAATCAATATTTATTGATTTAATATTTAATGACGGGATTCGTCATTTTTTTATGGGTTTTATGCTAATATATAAAACTAATACTTTTCCATTCTGTGATATCGAGTGTCTGAAAAAATTACACAACCTGGTATTCATTTATTTTTGAGAGAGAAAAAAATGAGAAACCTTGGTTTGTTTTTTGGAAAATCTTTTTGTCTTTCTCTACTAATGTACAATTGGTGCAGTACAAAAATTAGAAATCGTCAACCAAAACATAGGTTTCTTCAGTTTTCAAGTTGGTCTGGCTGGCTGGCTGGCTATATATGTATGTGTCACACATACAGGCTGCACCAATGGAGCTAGAGGGCTGAAGATTTATACATTTACTTCTTATTATGTATAGAAAAAACTTTTTATTTTTATATTTTGAAAACTGCCCCAAATAGGTTTTTAGTGGTGTGGGCGGTCAATTTGCAATGTACTTTTATGCTAAATTGGTCCTTTAGTTTGTGTCTGGCAGCATTCACGCATGTTTTTAGATTTTTTTTTAGTCATCACTGTTCAACAAAGGCAAAAGAAGTAATTTATTCATAAACACATCTTTTTCCAATTTTTTAATTGATCACCCCCAACACGGCATACAACCAAAAACCTGCTGAAACCATGGTTGTCCACAGCCACTTTTCTTGGGAGGGGTGGGGACACACAAAACCGATATATTGGGGGGGGGGCAAAGGATATATTCGGAATATATCTTAGTGGTATCCCTGTTACCAGTGAAGAATAATACCATCTTTTTATGTGTACATTAAGATAGGGTTGCATAAAACAATTCTACTGCACCATTATCCTTGACTGAAGATAAGGTCCCAACTTTCAAACCCCCTTGCCCTAGGTGACAAGGCCTGATCCAAGGGGTCTAATGCGCTGTTTGCCTCCCCGCCCAGACACCCATGGCTGAAATGTGTGAACAATATAAAAAAGAATGAGTTTTTGAATTTTTATGTCCCTAACTCTCCTAGACAAGGATACGTGTCTCACTTTTCTAGTTTCTGAATGTTAAAGACCTTAACCCTCATAGACGAGGATACGTGTCTCACTTTTCTATTTTT
>VCCN01004206.1:2122692-2133099 GCA_006491835.1 Architeuthis dux | reverse complement strand
GCCTTAAGAGACTGGCATTGAACCTCTGGATCCAGACATAAGGTGGGCATGCCTTAAGAGACTGGTATTGAACCTCTGGATCCAGACATGAGGTGGGCATGCCTTAAGAAACTGGTATTGAATCTCTGGCTCCAGACATGACGTAGGCATGCCTTAAGAGACTGGCATTGAATCTCTGGTTCTAGACATGAGGTGGGCCTGCCTTAAGAGGCTGGTATTGAATCTCTGGCTCCAGACATATATATTTTCCATTTTTGGTCACTTTTTGGGTCGAGGCACTATATATGATCACTTCATCATTGCCCCCATAAACAAAACAATTTCAGAAAACTTGCAACTGAAAATATCTTGTAATTAGGTAGTTTAACATACAAAAAGGTTGTTTTTCATATCTAAAATACTTTTAGGGCTCCCCTATAAAGGGTTAAACTAAAACACACTTGATTATTGTGAAGGATGGCTTTGAAGGTTTAAGAAGCCTCATGGAATTGTGTGTGGAGAAAAACGGAGAAATTGATGAGAGTGTGAGGAAGGAATTTACAAAGCTTGTAGGTAACGAGCATCTCCTCAAATAATGGAAATAAAACTGGCAGTGGCAGTGGCCCTCTTGGAAAAACACGATCAGACGATGAAGAGCCCACAGGACTATTCAAACAATCTAAGTACAGTCAGGGCCATCTTATGAATATTTGAGGCTTCCCGGGCGAAGTAACCACACCTACCTTCGCCCCCAATACATTAAAATCAAGTTTTTATTTTTCAAATTGAATTTCGGGGTCCCTAAAATTGTGGGTCCCTGGGCAACTGCCCAGTGTACCCATGAGATGAGAATGGTCTAAGTACAGTTATTATCTGAGGGTGTTCTAACAGCACAGGTGTAAAATCACTGGTGACAAAAAAAAGAATGTCTTGGGGGCCGTAATTCCCAAAGTGTGTGCCGACTACTCACAGGGGTGCCACGGGATATTTGAAAATTTTAATAATTTCAGGCAATCGTAATTCAATGCGCTGGTCACAAGGATAGGAAGCGACATCTAACTGGCACATCGCAAATTACTATGTCCATCTGGTGTTGAACATCACTGTTTTAACACTGGATGGCGCTCATAGTGGGGCAGCTAATTACAAAATCATTCAGATGGTGGTACAAGCGTGAAATTTCACATCTTAAGGCTGCTTATTAAGAAATTAATGTTAGCCACTTGAAAATCCAATATGGCTGCCATTTTTCAAGATGGCCACCAAATTATGGCTACTGGAGGCAATTATCTTCATATAATCAAAACTAACTGTCCAAAATTAGTATTTGAGGGATCAATTCCTATATTTTGAAACACGGAGATTCTATTTGTGCAACATCTGAGTTTGTAGGATGGATATATTATTATTTTTAGAAGGTTTAAGATATTTGATGTCTCAGTTGTCTAATATTTTATGATTCAGTTTTCATGGTAATTAGGCATCTGGATGCATCATTGTGTATTTATTGGACCATGGAACTGGCACACACAGCTACAAAGTGCCAAACTGATAGTATTTGCATCTTCCATGGCATTCGGTCTTACATCTGCATTTCGTCATAAGTTGGAAAGTCATCCAGCAAACCTTCCACCCATCACCATGCTTTGTCCACCCAGTCACTAGGATTCAGGTACTGTGGCCTCCATACAGTTGCCTGACTCCATACGCATCCTGCCTGGAAAGCAGCACGTTTTGCATGTTGAAGGAGCGCCTCTTGATTTGGTGGAATAGAGTTATATGTTCGTTGTTTCCTTGCAAACAATTCCAGTCATTCTTCGTTAACTCCTAGAGCACTACTGGACCTGTCATACATGCTGACTACATACTTCTCTAAAGTCTGCATATCAGTGTCATCAATGACTGGTGGGTGTTGGCTATGTTTCGCGAAGACCACTGTGGCCTGATCATACACATTCCAAGTGTCCCAAGCACTTCTTTGCTTTGCCTCAAAATGCTGACACTACATCACAACCACTAAAAGCATGGAAGAACAGGATTCCTCTTGTTTTTCTAGCCCAAGTACAGAGCAGATCTCATGAATGGGTATCCATTTCAAGCTTCATCCTCCACCAAAGGCAATCCACAGTTTTGCAAGACCCAGCTCTTTAAGAGATGGAAAACACGATACTGCAATTACAATCACATCCGTATTGTTTGCTCTAATCATCAATACCTTGTTGCCATTTAGGACTGAATCTTTTACATGCACAAACATTCATGTATCTGTCTCTTCATGAGTACAGGGAGATACATTGTTTAGACACATTGCTTGATTGGACTGTGCATTGTCCCTTTTGGTCACAACAATCATATTGTTTGGACACCAGCAATTTTGTCTGCTAGAAAATGAGAGAGCTCCGTTTTGTTGGTGTTGTCTCGCAGAAAGTTGTGCCAATTATTGGGTGTTTTGGTGGAGTTTATCACCCTCCTGTCATTCCCTGTCCTCACTTTGTTCTTGTTTCAACCTTTAGACTAGATGGAATGTAAACATCAAAACTATATCTGAGCATTTGTACGTTGTGGCATAGGCCTTTGCTGCAGGAATAACATCTTGCATGGCATACTGACTGAAAGATTTTGATGCTCAGAGTGCCAAGGCATTCACTAATAATGGGCCAACGATGACAATACCATTTGCCACTGGTTCAAAATCTGGCCTCTTAACTTTGGATTCAAGGATCTCAGCCAGTTGAGATTTCTTGGTTACATGAAGCTGCCCATTGTCACCCAGAAGCAGGGAATGGATTGTTTTCAGTCTGAAAGAATTCTATTTAGTCATACTGCATTCTTTGACAAGAGATGAAAAGTTGAGAGAAAAGATGGAAGTCTTCCTTCAGTGTCTTTTGAGTAGAGCTGCTTGAATGTGCTTCTCTTTTGAAGAAATTAACTTTGTTCTTCTTAATTGGCTGGTAAAATGTGCATTGCAACTTGGATTCAAGTGCTTTCAAGAATGCATGACACTGACATGCACCTTTCTCATAGGGTGTGGCTACTAACGCAGCACTGTTAAGATTGGCAATGTCCTTTGTGTCAAGAGTGAGAAGGCCATCTGGCTATTCATGGAAAGGATTACCAAACTCCTGTATAACAGTGGTTAGTTCTTTTACTCTCTCAACAAATACCTTTTGAGCCTTTTGTGTCTGATCATGATGTTCACTATGCTGGGTTTCATTCTTGACATCTGATGACTTCTCATACTCCTGAACAAGCCGGCTCACTTCAGGCCCAGCAACCATCCATCTTTTGACTGCTGATGGATCAGCAAGGCTAATGACTCCTACATCGTCCTTTATAACTGCCTGTTTATGGGCTTGCTCTATTGCCATGACCAAGAACAGTCTGTTTGATTTGTGGACAACAAAGTTTCCTTCAAAGAAATCTTTCACCACATCTGGGTGTTACTTTTCAAATGATAACATGTCTCTGAGATGTATAGAAACCAATGTGCATAATTCACATTGATGTTGGAAAAGAAATAAGGTATCAGCTCTGTGAGGGCTTCACAGTAGAGACCAAAATTTGCTTCCCTGAAAGACCGAATTAGCATAAAAATGGTCAATTTCATTGTTAACAGCAGATACTATAATTCATACCTGTCAAGTCTCACGCATTTTGCATGAGACTCACACATTTTGATACGTTCTCACAGTCTCACGCATTAATGGAAAATTCTCACACATTTTATAAAAAGTATAAAATTCTCACTCACTTTTATGAAAGTTTATAAAAAGTGAATTTTTATAAAAGTGTGAATCTTTTGGTAAGTGATTTTAACCAATTAAACGTGCCCGGAAGGGCTACCGCGGGATAGTGATTTGCTGTGGGCCCCCTATCTGCCGCACGCTGAAAGGGTCTATTCATTCCATTCACACACATGCTAGGAGTTACATTGCAAGTTCAACAATGAGTATTGAAAATCTTTACACCGGCTGTCCGCCAAAGAAAATGAGATTTAATGAATCTATGACTTACGATTCTCACTCATTTTCAACATTGAAACTTGACAGGTATGAAAATTGAAACTGGGGACTCTGCTGTTTGGGCATTCCACACCAGTCTTCCAGATTCAATAAATCAATTGACTTCTCGACAGCTTCTTTATTGTATTACTCATAAGCTGCTGTAAAGAGCTTGTAGAGACTGCAGGCTGTTATCTGGTGTGTCTGACGTGCCTTTGTGACACAAGGGACTGATGAGAACGAATCTGATATACCTTGGGATGCAACACTAGCTTCAACAAGAGCACCTGCCCACACACTACCCTGAAGTAGTGTTCCCATGAACCTCAGGACAGCCATCTCTTTATGTAGACCAGTAGCGTACCAAGGTGAGAGCGGAGGGAGTGACACTAAGATCACATTTTTCATATAGTTTCTTGGTAATTCTTTTTTCTAATGAAAGATCTGTTTGTCCACATGATATCTCCGAAAGTACTCAATGAAAATTTGTGGAAGAGTGGGAAATGGGGTAGGGAAGAGTTTTGGGGGCGGATCCAGAAATTTAATTGAGAGATATGTTTTTGTTTATTTTTTTCATACATTTATGTATACGCTAATGACTGTCCATATGATATCACCAAAAGTTCTCAATGGGTTTCAATGAAATTGTGTGGTAGTATTGACAATAGGGTATGAAAGAAGTGATTAAATTTTGAAGCACAATTATCTCCCCTACATTGTAGTTATATGTCCACGCCACATAAAAATCCATGTCTGTCTATACAATATCACAAAAAGTTCTGTAGTGGGGGGGTTGACACCATTAGTTACCACCCCAGGTGACACCAATCATAGGCCCGCCACTGATGTAGACCACCAAACATGAGGACAAACTTCTCTTCAACATAGAACTTTGGCCACTACCACTGAATCTGCTTAGCTACTGAATAAATTGGCTGCTCTACAGTTATAACAGGTACTTGTCCTGGATTATGAAAATCCACTGTTTCCTTAATTTTTACCATTACATGTTTTATTGTAGCCACAGAATGAGCTTCATCTCTAAGTAGAGGCATCAAGAATGTGATGCTTACTTCAAAATGTGAATTTCTTTTTTTTTATTCATGGTAGGAGGACCATGTCATGTGTACAGAGTAATTCATTTCTTCAGTGAATCTCACCTTTTTAAGCCATTCATATTCATGTGTCATGACTATTTTGAATAAAGTGAGTGTTGAGGAGATATCTGGAGACACGGTAACAGAAGGTTTAGAATTCTTTTCAGTGAAATGAGCTGGCAGAATATTAGTGAATAGCTCGCGAAGCTCTGGGATTGTTTTTTCATCTTACCCCCATGAATTTGTAGTGTTGAGTGTAACTGACCTTTGTTATCTGACCTGGGATGTTGGAAAATGGAAATGTTTGTCTCATGGAATGATGTCTGTTCTATCACAGCTGTTGTGAATAACCCTTTCATTAAGATAGGAGAGCATACTACACCATCTTCAACATACTTGGTTATCACAGCATCCCCTAGTTGTGCTGATATTTCTAGCACTGTCATATGAAATACTAAGGCCATTGTCATGCGTTATGGGTTAGAATACTTCTAGGTTTTATAAAGTATCTGGATTTTTGGTCAATATTGCCTAATAGGGTTAATTAAGAGATTTGCTCATCATATTTTTGTAATTGAGAGGTATGTTCACATATACCCCTGTACTGAAAATGGCTCAAGGCTGGTCAGCAGGTGGTTTTATGAAGCTAGGTATATAGACAATATTTTGGGCCAATAGAAAAAACTAAATACCCTTATGCAAGGTTCAACCATTAAAGGCCCTTTGTCTGTCATACTATTCAGCGAAAACATATTCAGAAAATCTTTATCCATTCCTGAGATTAGATAAATTAGATAATCCTTGCTTATACTGATGTAAAATAACGTTGTTTGTATGCTGTGTTTTGCTATCGTATTTTACATCCGTATAAGCAAGGATTACCAAACTTGCTTCAGAAAAACCAGCACATATGCTGCATATGTGATACATCTTGAAATAATCGATTGGTTAAAACCCCATGTTTCTACCTTCATTAATCTCCTAGTTTCCGAGTTATTAGTCTTCAAAAAGCATGACCAACAGGCCGGACCAGGTTGGATCAGGCTATTTAAAAAAAGATCTATACAAATGTTATCGAATGGTGAAAACTGCATGTTTCTATCTTTAATAGTTTGCAAGATATGGGGCAGTTTTGTGACCAATACATTTTATAAGAGCGACCTCACCTATGGCTCCACAGGTTGATTTTCAAATGGCTAACATTATTTTTATATTAACTAACCCTTGATGAGTCGCTGTGTAAAATTTGGTGCTTGTATCACAAAGTGAACGATTCAGCCAAAATTTGCAGTTAGCTGTCCCACTATCGGTCAATAGACAAGTTTTACAATCTATTGTTTTAGATTGTATCGAACATTCTCGGTACAGAGTAGTTGCATAATTCTCTGTGGTCTCATTGAAGATTGAATCTACTGAATGGTGGTGTGATCAAGCTGTTAAGTTAAATTAAGTGTTGAAATAAAAATAAGTTTGTTTAATACAAGTTAATAATATATTAAAAAGTTTATTTTTGATTTAGGGCACCGTCAAAAGATCCTCTAGCACTAAGGGCACCGTGATTCAAAAAAGGTTGGAACTCACTGCCTTAGGCTATTGAATGGCGGTAAAATTTACCCAATAACCTTGTTTATCAGAAATTTTTAAAACAAAAAGGATGAAGGTAACTTTGAAAAAGACATGTTTACATGCACACATCAGAACAATCATATTTACACACTATCTAGGGCCTTTAACCTTTGCGGTGGTGTAATAAACATCATAATTCTTCTTAAAATCATTTACATCTATTGATAGCACTACATATTCTGGTAATCTATTTTAAAGTCCCACCACTCTATGGCTAAAAAAGAATTTTCTGATATTTAATCTACTTCTATTTGCTTCTACCATATATGTATGGCCTCTCAGTCCCTTGTACCCACTTCTAGTAAAAAAAAATACATCAGGGTTTACTACTTCTAAACCATGCATAATCTTAAACATTTCTATTAAGTCTCCCTGATCCCTCGATTTTTCTAACAACCCTTTTAGTCTATCCTCATAACTCATACTTTTTAATTCCGGTACTAACTTAGTTGCTTTTCTATTAGCAAACAAGAAATTTATTTGATTTTGTTAATACAATATTTCACATCATCCTCGATATTGGAATTGGTTCTTGTTGCTTATAAATAAATAAAATTGAATAAAAGATATAGAGATAGTGTCTACTGTTTTTAAGTATGAAAAAATGCCTTTCGAGACTCTTGGGCTGGGACATGTACATCTCATGGTTTCTATGACTGCTGGGATATATATGTCCCATAGATCTCTTTTATAAGTCTACTGGGACATTTTAGTTCAGGCATTAAATCACCTAGGTTAGTCTTAAAAGGATTAATGCAACTAAACTTCATTTAATTTACACTTTATATTTGTCGAGAGTTCCCAACAATATATGGTGTACTTCTATGATACAGACGTACAATTTAACACTACTGAACAAGAAATATTATTAAAATAGAAAAAGAAATGTTTTGCAATAAACTGTATGCTTTTAATCCATAAGACCTTTGTTTCCCCCAGTTAAATTTTTTTTTTAATTTAAAAAGATTTTTTAAAAATCACCCCCACCCCACCATGTGTATTTTTAGGATAGATAGGAAGAATGACTTGAAAAACTGGTTGTAAAAATATGAGACATATTTTTATTTCCTAGCATACATCTGTGTCGGCCGGAGAATGAAGAGTGGGAGAGAGATAAGGAGAACTGTCAGTCTGCCCCTAACAGGGACAGCGGTCTCGTGCCTTCCAGCTCCGCTGATGTCTGTCTCGAACGCCCACGCAGGTGTCATTGCCGCATTCCACATCCTGTTTTTTGGACACCCACGCATATACCTATTTCCTAAGGTGACCGGGTCACTTACATTTCCACACAGGTGTTTGACCCCGTAATAACCTTTTCGTGGCAGTATATCATAACAAAGGTTGTAAAATTCTTTTCGCAAGTAAATTTTTGTGCTTTCATTAAGGTTTTAGGGGGAACCCTTGAGCAGGTGCGCGTAGACCCCCGCCCCAACCTTAATGAAAGCACAAGAAATTAATTGAAAAATTTGTAAGATGTCATTCGAATATGCAAGATTTTTTTTTTTAATTTAAAACGATTTTTTAAATGTGTATTTTTAGTAAAACGATGCTTAAAAAAAAATAACTAAGGGAATTCCTAAAATAAATAAATTCCTAACAAGGGGAAGATAATTCATGTAAACAACTACTGTAAAATAAAAAGTAGAAAAACTAAAGAAGAATTATTTCAACTCCATTTTCCCCTAAAAGCAAAGTAATCCTTGTTATTTAATTGATGCACACTAAAAGGACGTCGTGGTGAGCACTTCATTTTTAAAATCATAATGCAATCTTCTTCAGACATTTTAGTATTTCGTCGTCAAGTGGCTCTGCTGTTCCGTAATATAAAATGGCTTATGTAACACTTTTTTTCCGGAAGAAAGAAGAGAAAAAGAAATATAGTAGTCGCCTGAACATCGCAGCACGCATCATAACAAACCATAAATGTTAGACCTCGTTCAGTGTGTTGTCAATATGGTTTATTATTTATAGCTAAAAATGTCTTTTAAAATGGCTAAAATCAGCTAATCTTTTCCATTTCCAGCTAACCTTATAGCTAAAAATGCTATATAATCATGTAAAACGTCCACTTATCAAATAAAATAACTACTATACACTAAGACTCTAGAACAAATTGTTAATAAAAATTATACATTTACTTTTATCAAACTTACTAATTATTTTTTTAAATGGCCAGATTTTCGGCTATCGTAAATCTTTATGTTTGGATTTAAATTGGTGAAAGATTAGCCAGAACTAGCCGGAAAATAGCTAATTCGGCAACCCTAATTAGATGATTCGAATAAAGCCCTCTGTGAAAAAATGGTCAAAATGTAATAATGTTTACCGTCGAATGTTACATCCTGAACAGAAAGGGAGCTCTGGGCTTTTTTTCACCATGGTAGCCGCTCTTTGTACGAAAGTTCATCTTTGCAAATTTAAGGTGATATTTTTAATCTAATTCTAATTTACTGTTTTCTATGTAGAGTTTGTTTATTTCTTTGTGCATCTGCATGAAGACTGTATGCTCGAATTGCAAAGGGGTGGAGGGAAACAGATTTGATTCAACCACCAGAAGGAAAATGGCTAACATTAACAACAATAATGTTGTTAGCCTAACATTCATAACAAACACAACTTTTTTTTGTATTCTCGTATTTTAAAACAATTATCGTTTTCTATTCCTGACTCTTGTATTTGGAAATAACGTTTGTTTTGTTGTCCTCTTTTTGTATATTGAATTCAGTGTCGTACTAGATTTCGGGCAGCGTTGCCAACTCTTTTTGAAATTTTTATATCCAAAATCGAGGCAAAAAATATCCAGAAATATCCAAGAAATTATCCGAAATTGAGGCGAAAAAATATCTAGATATCAGGGCTTGAACTTTTACCAATATCAAGATTTGGTTCAAATAATCTAAAAATATCTAAACTGATAACCGATATCTAAAAACAACTTCTTTATATCTAAACGCAACCAAAAGTATCTAGATTTAGATATAAAATATCTAAGTTGGCAACCCTAATAAGCTTTACTTCCCACTTTTTTTTTTCTATTGAATTTTGTTTAAGTTGTGTTTCCTGTATAACTTCCAACAGAAGAACATACATCACAAATTGAAAGGGTTAAGATTCGGTTTACCGAACGTACGTAAATAATTATAAAAATATACGTTTCTTATCTAATATGAACTGCTTTGACTGAATCTGACCTTCGTTTCTTCCGGAAATGTTTTGTTTTTTTTAGAAAAAGGAACTTTTGTAGGGGCAGTGAGTGTAGTACATAATGTAAAACTGAACCCTGACTTTGTATCCATCTTTGCGACACCCGATTTGCAATTTGCAATGTAAATATGTATCTCTTTAAAGCTTGGTTGTTTTTTTCCCCTGTTTGATTTAAGCGACTTTCTTAAATGGAAACACGGGAACTTGTTCTGTTTTCTTTAAGAATTTTAAAGTAACATTGACAATTATTTCTTGGTGTCTAAAAAAACACAGGTTTTGTTTTTAAGTCTAGGGAAAGAATCAACAATAACTATTTCAATCTGATTAGCCTATCACGATTTAAACTTAAATCTAACTTAAATCTAACTTAAATCTAACTCAAATTAAACTTTATTTCAATCCTATGTTTAAATTCAACTAATATGATATCTATATTCTTTTATGATTTTTTTCTTTTTTTTTCCCCCCCTCTAATATATTCATTTTCATAACCACTGTTT
>VCCN01004206.1:2078901-2090761 GCA_006491835.1 Architeuthis dux | reverse complement strand
TTGAGTGACTAACCAGACCTGTTTATTATGGTTACAGATTTATATAGATTTATTTTGAAGCCATAAATAATGAGGAATCTGCCTAGAAACAAAATTCTACTAGAGAGTCAACGGAATTGGTTGATGAAGGGTGTGCCTGTTGTATCCACGTTCTCCACTTAGACCTTCATCGAGGGTGTTGTGGGGCTAGGTACACAGACAATTGTTAGTAAGACCCATTTCTGACTTTGCCAGGCCTGTCGAAGCTTTGTTCTGCTTACGATGCCTGGTAATCCCCAATAGTCACCCATCTAGGTACTGACCAGGCTCGACATTGCTTAACTTCGGTGACCTTACAAGTACCCGTGTATCCAACATGATTTGGCTGTAATTCCTTAGCCTCGGGGAGGTGTTCCTCAATCGTAGTCCATGAGCTAAGTGCAGGGTGGAGAGGCATTGAGTACCATTTTTATAGTCTATCATCTATAGTTGTTAGTAGCATAATAAAAACACCATTAAAATGTTGAGGAAATAAATAATTGTCAAACTCCAGTCCAAACCTGGAGTTGACTTTTTTTTTCTACCGTAAAAAAAAACAACAAAATGACAAGAACAATCCTCACCAAATTTAAAGAAAAAAGAAATCACTTCCATCCCGAGGAAGATATCTTTTTCTTTTTTTAAAAAGTTTTGTCAGTGTCAATGTCAATCCATATGTAAATAATCCTGTCATTATTTATGTTTTTAGCAGAGTTTAAAGTTTTCCTTTTTTAATGAGTATAATTTATGAACTTGAAGAATTTGAATTGAGAATTTAATGCAAGTAAAACTTAAACTGCCTAAATAATGAGACAGACACAGACAAGCAGACTGAGAGCAATATACGTATATCAATACACTTATTGACAAACAAAAAGGATGCAACTGTCCTTTTGACAACTTGTATTTAATCTATTTTAAATCTAAAAATTATTTTTTAATGACACAAATTCCTTTGGCTTTTTTCTTTTATTTATGGAAAATGGTTAATTTGGCCAGCCTGTTATTAACAGCCAAATCTAGCTGGAAAATGGCTAATTTGGCCAGCCTGTTATTAACAGGTCTGATCAAGAGCTAAACACAAGCAGTTTACACTGTGAACCAAGATTTCAGAAAGTTGACAACAGCTATAATTATTTTGTACCACATGATGCTTTATGATCGACAAATTATTATATTTGTTGTTGGTTGTGCCTTTTGTTAAGGGCAGCAGCTATACAGTTTCACTTAATAGGGACAATGTGACCCCCTATTTGTCTTCTTTTCTTCCTTTACTTTTGGTCACTCTAAGCAAGGCCTTTCAGCCAATTCTCTCAGCAAAGGGTTAGTAAAAAGGGAGTTATTTATGCCATAGAATTAAGACCAGTAAAAAAACATGTTAAAATAACTTATTGATGTTAAAATTATAAAGTTGGAAAAACTAAACATGACATGTTTAAAATGAAGACTAAAAATGACTAAGAAAAACAATAAGACAGTTAAAATGACTTCTAAGAGTTAGAAACACTAAAAATGAAGAGCAATAAGAGAGTTAAAATGACTTATAAGAGTTAGAAACACTAAAATGAAGAGCAATAAGAGAGTTAAAATGACTTCTAAGAGTTAGAAACACTAAAATTGAAGAGCAATAAGAGAGTTAAAATGACTTATAAGAGTTAGAAACACTAAAAATGAAGAGCAATAAGAAAACCACATGAAAATCTGTGAGTAAAAATGTTGCACATATTTGTGCTTTTATCTTGCTTCTGTTAAGTTATTTACTTCAAAAGTTTTTTTTTAATGTGTCGCGTATTTGTCGTATTTATTCTTGAAGTTGTTTACTGTATTCATTATTTGGGTCATGCTCTACTAGCGAGTTCCAGTTGTTTATTATTCTCCGAGAGAAATAAATGAATAAAAATAATCCAAAATTATCTTTTATTGTTTTATTTTTCAATACATTTGCTTAAATTGCTTGTTGTTCCCATTTAGAATAAAGGCCGGATAATAAAGTGAAAATATTTATTTAACTCATTTTATTCCCTGAACTTATTTACAGAAACATTCACGTTTCTTCCATCTTACAGGGTGTTAGCTAGGAATTTGATTTCTCCAATGTTTTTATAGGATTGGGAAGTTTCCGGAGGTCCGCATTTTTGTATTTAAAAAAAAAAGACCAAAATGGCCAAAAGACACTAAAAATGGTCATAAACACCAAAATGATCAAAACAGAGAAATTGGAATTAGGTTTCTATTGGGGATTAGCCATTAAACGGCTAGTGATAATGCTGGCTAACACTCTGATTACTTATTCCCAAAATATTTATGTATTACACATCTGCCAAGCCACAGGATTGTCACTTACAAAACTTTTTCAAATCATGGCACCTGTAGTGTTTAAGAATTTTTACACATTGCCAAAAATATTGAAATAATTGCATTTACGTTCATGTGTTTAGGCTTGTTTGTAAAAAAATCATGAATCATGTAATTTAAATTCATTAAAAAATTGTATATTTGTTTCCTCTTTTTAATAATCATAATTACTAGTGGGGTGGGTGAGCCTGTTGTTCAGCACAGTTTTCTCAAATTTTGGAATCAAACTGGAGACACCTGTAATGTTTATATGTATGTTAAATCAATAAGTAATGTATGTATATGTTAAATCAATAAACATGCCGATGCAAGCTCCCAACAGACCCCATTCCTTTTCCAATCCCAGAAAATGCGGACTGGAAGTGGTAACGGGGAAGGCTCAGTTCTTACTAGGCGAACAGCCCTGTCACACGTGTTATCTTGTTCCGTCTTCTTTTCTTAACACGCTTACGAATCAAATGCATTCTAATCTCACACTGCCAGAACAGAAAGACTAACAAAGCGAACAGAGGCACTAAACACAACAAGAACATTACAACAGCCATCCTCATTGATCTTTGGAACTACATTTTATCAACATTAGATGGACAGTGTGAATCGCCATGTGTCAGTTAGATGTTGCTTCCTATCATCGTGACTGTGCATCTGCACATTGAATTAGAATTGTCTAGAATTATTAAAATTTTTGAATATCCCACTGTACTCCTGGGAATCTCTGACTTAGGATATCAAATTTGTGTTTTGTTTTTGTATGTATAAAATCATGTGGACGAACAGAATGACTGACACGAGTGAATACATATATCTCTTCTAACTTTATTAGAAGAGGTAAATAATTCATGCCATATTCTAAAAATACTGATTCAGTTTTGCAGATAAATTTTCAATCGGATTTTTGTGCTGAGCAGAGGATGCATTTGCCAATGCCAGCATCAGAGAACCTTTCTATTCTTTGTATACAGTCTTGAAAATGGATTTAAATAAAAAATGTTAAACAGGTATGGTTAGTCACTCAATAGAAACAAACCGTCACGTGACCAACGTCTTTTGGCAGCATGCCGTGTTGGGGGTGATCAATTAAAAAATTGGAAAAAGGGATAATCAAGTAACAAGTTACTTCTCGCCTTTTGTTGGGTGGTGATCACTAAAAAAATCCGATTTACATAGCCGGCCAGCCAGACCAACTTAAAAACTGAAGAAACCTATGTTGATGTTGACAGTTTTTAAAAGTTGGAATACTTATACTGGTGTTATAATTCTGTACACACGATGCTGCTGCTGCTGCCAAAAAAGCCTTCATCAAATGATGATTCTGCGGTCAGGCATGGTTTATGTTTATGGTTATAAATCTAATGCACTGTGATTTACTCGACAACAGGCCACATTGTATGAAGTTGACATTCAAAGCAGTGCAGTGTCGAGTTTTAAGTTTTTGGATCAGCGATTCTCGAGAAAAAATCTAAGAAAAATAAATGAAAAAATTACAGATTATAGATATTTTATCTAAATTGGTAACACTGAAGAGAAGTAAACGAAATACTTTGAAGCCGTAGTTTCGTACGATGGATGGAAAATTATTTTACATGACTATTATGGCAGGCTGCTCAAAACACCATAAAGCTCGGCCCCTTCCAAACATGCATGTTTGGAACGGGCACTGCCCTAGTATTTATAAATGCATAGTAGTGGTACCTTGAGTGTTGGTTGCCTGGGCTCCTGGGTGCCTGGAAAAGGGTGTTGCACATTTGATGGGGGAGGGGTCAGTGTTTAAAGGGTTAATATTTGGATAATACCAAATTTCTAAAAAAAATTAAAAATTTTGGTTAAGTTCAGTCAAAGCCAAAAACCCTAATGAAGAATTTTGGGTGCTTTCAATCAATAAGACCTCCGTTACCTTTGGAACAGTGTCAAATTTTTTTATAGGTTTTAGAGGGGTGTTCTATTTACCATGTAACTATACTGCTGAACTAGACCCTTACATTCAATCTATCGTACAGTCTTAAGACCATTCATCGTATGAAAATACAGCTCTGAAGTATTTTGGTTACATCGAATTATTTTGTCAGTGCAGACCCACCTTTGACCGAACTTACAATTCTTACCAAAAATTTCTTTCAACCCTAACCGATTTTTTACAATTAAGGAAGTAACTGAAAGGAACTAAGGGAAGTAAGTGAATACTTTGAAGCCATACTTCCGTACGAGAGACGAAAAGTAACAGTCCAGTTTGAGTTTCGCAGTTTTAAGCTTAAAAATTATTCTGTAAGAAGTGATATTCTGTAAGAAGTGATATTCTGGTTACAAAAAATCTTGGTAAAATATTTTAAAATTTTTTTTGAAAGGTTACAAACATTACAGCTGTTTAAATATTTTGAAACACAACAACAGGCTTTTTTAAAATCAAAATATTTGTAACTAGAAAGCACTAAGAGTGCGCATAACTCTGCCAACACCATTGTCAGGATAAGTAATTGTACATGGATCCGCCCCAAAATTTAATCACTTCTTCTGTGGAAAATCACTGAGAACCTTTGGAGATATTGTGGACAGACACGAGAACCTTTGAGGAAGGGTGGACGATAGGCTACGGGAGAAATGATCAGATCTTTGGGTGGATCCATGTACAATTACCTCCCCTACGTCCACACCACATATCGCTAAAAGTTCATGGTTGTCCACAAGATATCTCCAAAGGTTCTCAATGAATTTCAATTATATTTTGTGGAAAGGTGGACAATGGGCTATGGAAGAACCGATTAAAATTTGGCGCGGATCCATGCTCAATTACCTCCCCTCGAATGTATGGGGGAAAAAAACGGAAAAATATTTCTCAATCCCCATAACATCCCTTGATACGGCCCAAAATGTCACCCCCGCTTTCTTACCACACGACCATCCTTCCACAAAACTTTATTCAAATCCTTTCACTACTTTCGGAGATATCGTGTGGACAGACGAACAAACAAACAAACGGACAGACGCGACCAAATACATATACCTCTAAATTATTACCCTTTTTAAAGTTGAAACAGAAAATAATTAAATGAATCCAATGTGCTGTTTTTGTAGCAATACCAGAAGACGGCGATAATCCTTACTTCATATAAACAAGGACTGACACTGACAGATAAAATGCTTGTGACAATATTAACAATAATTTATTAATGTCACAACTTAACGAAGGTGGTCCCGATTGAAATTCTGCTGACGTTACGTAGCGGGTGTGAGTGTGAAAATTTCACACACGCGCACACTCAATGTTAAAAATGACGCATAACTAAAACGAAATAAGAGAATTCATGAAAGCAAAATAGAAGTAAACGAAAATACATAAAATATTGTTACTACTGCTTCGCTTCGTAAATTTTCGACAGATTGCATATCTACGTGACGTCCAATCGGGACCACTTTCGCTAGGTTGTACCCTAACAATGATGATGATGCAAAAAGAAGTGTCACGCCGCCGCCGCCGCCGTCCACGTTTCCGAATTGAACCGAGAAAATCGTAAACAAAATTTCAACTCCCTTTTTTAAAAATGTCGGTGTAAAGTGCTTCCGAGTGCAAAAACAAACAAAATGAAGAAAGAAATAAGGTTTTGGGGTTTGCAAATAAAAAAAGAGAAAATAAAATAAAGATATACTTTAACTTTGTCTTTGCAGGAATCATTGTCCGTCTGTTTAATTCAGAAACAGACAGACAGAATAACCTTTCTCTTTCTCTTTTGTTGTCTGATGTTTGTTGGTCAAGCAGTGTTGCCAACTCCAATTTCATTTTCCGGCTAAAACTGCTTTAAGAAATGGCTAGAATCGGCTAAATAAATCTTTTCCACTTTCGGCTAACTTTGTGGCCAAAAATGTTGTAAACTCATTTAAAGCCTAATTTTCAAATAAAATAACTATATACTAAGAATCCAGAACAAATTATTAATAAAAATTGTACGTTTACTCTTATTAAACTTTTCAGATTTGTAAAAAAAAAAAAAAATGTTAGTATCTGATTCCAAAAATATTCTCAGAGCAAAAGTTTCGGTTAAAATTCGCTTTATCGATCTTAAGTAAAAAATATTATGAAAAAATATTTTTTCTATTTAGTTTTATTTGCTTTCACTGACCCTGACCTTCGTTTCTTCCTGAAAATGTTCGTTTTTTTTTAGAAAAAAATGACTTTTATAGAGAAAGCGAGTGAATTGGCTCTAAAGTGGGTGACCGATATACTATGTACATAATGTTAAACTTGACTCTTACTTTGATTTTTTTCGGCTAAAAATCCTTCAAAAAACGGCTAAATTTTTGCCACTTTCGGCTAAAAATAATGAATATATATGTTTTGAGTTGGCCATAAAATTAAATCGGCTAATTATTATTTTTTTAAATGGCCAGATTTCCGGCTATCTGCTATCGCATATTTTTATCGGCTAAATAGGAAAAAAGTTGGCTAGATCTAGCCGAAAATTAGCTGATTTGGCATCCCTGGTCAAGAAGCAAAAAAAGTCAATTATGGCCAGTGCCCAATGGGATGACGTCATTGCAGTAATTTTACAGGGAGTATATTGGTACTTGAACCCGCGATTCTGGGTTTAAAATTAGCTTTATTTCCCCCAGATGAGCTAAAACTATTTCACCAACCCTTCCAGTCCTAATTTTAAAAAATTCTTTGTTATTTTACTTTTTTAAAAATTTATATTTGGAGTGGAGGACAATAAAAAAAACAAAACATTATGAAGGAACATTTTAGTAAATGCTAATTTTTATTGAAAAACAAAAATTGAACTTCCAAGTACCGCCTGGACACAAATTAATAGTCAAAACATGTGGTACTTAGAAGTACTGTGAATGGGTTAAAAGTATACTTTTTTTCTTCAATAATACAGCTCTTCCAATGTTGCCAAATTAGTTTTTTTTTAATTATCTAAATCTAGATGTTTTGGTTGCATCTAGATGTCAGAAACTGCTATTTAGATGATTTATTTTTTAATAAAATAAGAAATATTTTAATTTAATTTATAGTAATAAAATAAATAATATTTTTTAATAAATTAAGTAATATTTTAATTATATAAATGTTGAAGATTAAAGTCGCATTTAATTTATTAATATTATGTAATATATTTCCTAGATTTTCCATATATATAGCTGGAGAATCTAGATGTTTCTTGACTCAATGTTAGATGTAAATCTTAACATAAAGTTGGCAACACTGGCTCTTACAAAAAACCCCAGTCAGCAAATCAGGCTAAAAAAGAAAGTTGCCCCCCGCCTTCACAATATTATTTCACATGCCTAGATTTTCCCGTTGTTTTGTTAACCCATTTAAGGCATCAATCTGCTTTCTCTTCTTTCTCAGCATGAGAACCAAACCCTAGTAGGAACAAGTTGGGCTTTGTTACAGAAAATGGCTTAGTATTCTTAAGTGTTTTTAGTTTTACTACCAAATAGAATAAAGTTTGGGTTTTTTTTTTCATATAGATTTATGTCATGAATCTTATGACGTTGGACAGGATTATTCGTATTTTCGAGAATGTAAAGAAGAAAAAAAAAGGAAACTAGTAAAACGGACAACTAAAAATCAGATTAGAAAATATTTTGTCTAGAAAGATTTCACGCACCAAATCCTCTCATTATTCATCAATGAGGTTTTTCTAAAATAGTGTCATTCATAAAAAGTGATATTTTTTAAAAGAATATTTTTCTCTCTTTGTTATTATTAATTACTTCAATTATTTGCTTTATGTGTTCTCGGGTTTTTTTCCGGCTAAAACTGCTTCAAAAAATGGCTAAGATCGGCTAAACTTTTCCCACTCTCGGCTAACTTTACGGCTAAAAATATTGTTTTGAGTGAGCGAGGGTGTGAAACTTTACAATTTACAATCGGGACCACCTTCCCTACATCATGCCAAAAAATGGAAAATTTCAAAATGTATTTTTAGTTTTCCTTCTTCAGGCTTCAAGCCAAAAGGGAATTTATTCATGCAAGCAATACTTCCGTAAAAAAGGTGGAAAATATCCGTCCACTTTATCATTATAGTTACATTGTAAATAGAACCCCCCCCCCAAAAAAAACCCTTAAAAATTAACCCTTTTCAAAACTAAAAATTTCCTGGCTACCCCATGAATTGAAATTGAAAGCACAAAAAATTACTCGCGAAAAACATTTTTCCGATTTTTAAGAGCCAAGTGACCCCTTTGAAAGGGACCCATTCCTTAACAAGTGCCGAAATTGACAATAAATAAATAAATATCCTTGAAAAAGAAAAAAGGCCGTGGTTAAATGACCAGTCGAATTGTTCGTAAATTCTCTGTGTCCAAAATATGAGCATGGCCAATTGAATCACGTAATTCTTTTAATAATTTTTAATTTTTTTAGGGTTGGGTTTGATGGTAACTGAAAGTAACTGGAAAGAGAGAGAGACAATCATTCATGTAAGCCGTACCTCCGTACAAATGGCGGAAAGTAAGTGCTCACTTTATACTTTGTAAAACCTTAAATAATTTTTATTAAAATTTTCTTGGTAGTTATAGATGCATTTTAGTGTGTTATGAATGCATTTTAAAAATTATTTACGAACCTATTCCGGTCATTTACCAGGGCTGGAGGCCGGGTATTCCGTCCGAGCAACGAGGGTGGGTTATTCCCTTTACTTTCATTTTTTGCCTTCTCTTTCCTACTCTATTGTTTTCCGGTGTAGAAAGACTCGAATTTTTATAAATTGACAAAGAATATAACTAAATTGGAAATATCTTAACAAAAGTACATTTTTTTTAAATGAAAAAATAGTTTATAAAGCCAACCCGAAAGAAGGTTTAGCAGATATTTACATTGTAAATTGAACATCGGGTGTCGCAAAGTGGGACACAAAGTCAGGGTACAGTTTCAAACTATAAGTACATTGTAAATCGGTCACCCACTTTAGAGCCAATTCACTCGCTTCCCCTATAAAAGTTAGTTTTTCTCAAAAAGGAAAAGATTCCGGAAGAAAGTGAGGACAGATTCAGCCAAAGCAGTTCATAGTACACAGGGAAAATATTTTTTCATCATTTCTAACGTACGTTCGGTAAACCGAATCTTACCACACCCAAAAATCTAAGGGTAATAAAGGAATATTTCTGATACAAGAAACAAAAGAGTGGAAGGATCCCTAAACGATTCATTTTTTTAAGAAAGGTATGAGATTTCTGTTTCGGGTGGGGGAAATGGTACCCGGTTACACCGAAATAAGAAAGATCTACACCGTATATTATTTTTAAAGGCAAAAAAAACGAAACCTAAGAAAACAACAGATGACGACAGTGACACACAACACACGTCCCCGGTAAATGATCTGAATTAGGTTCGTAAATACCATCAACTCAGCCCTAAACATACAAAATTTCAAATTATTAAAAGAATTAAAATATTAGATTTTTTTTTCTTTTTCTTTTTTCGACATTTTTCGGATTAAAAGCGAAGAAAATTCATATAAGAAGCCATACATCTGTCCATACTTCCGTAAAAATGACGGAAAGGAAGTGCCCACTTTTAGCATTATAGTTACATTGTAAATAGAACCCCTTTCGTAGAAAAAAATGTTTTTTTTTTTTTTTTTCAAACTAAAAAATTTCCGGAAAGTTCGAACATCTAAATGGATTAAAAAGCAGCTAAAATTGAAAAAGAAAAAAAATTATTTTTCACACAAAAGAATAATTCACGAACCTCGATCATCATTTTACCCTTCCCCACACTCTCTCAAAATTAAAATAATGCGAAAAAAACAAATAAAAAAAACTAAAGAATAAATAAATATAACAAATATATATAGATATATATATATGTAAGTAAAGTAGCTTACCAAATGCAGCCCAGTGCTCGAGCCACGAGCGGAAGAAGAAACAGCTTTTGGGCCCCCGAGTAATAATTGTCAGAATGATTAATAATAATTCGTAGTTGGTTGCAACAAAAACTAGGAATGGCGGAAGGAGTCCCCTTAGAAGGGAGTTAAGCAAGACTACAGCCAGTGTTGCAAAAATCAAAAAATATTTTCGCGCTAGTTTGACTGCCAAAAAGCGCTAAAAAGTGCTAGATTTTTTTTTAAATAGCCAAAAAACAGCCGAAAAGACACTAGAAATGGTCAGAAATAGCCCAGAAACGGCCAAAACGTTTATGCGCAAACGCGCTAACTTAGCGCTTTTTGCACTTACAAAAAACAATAAACGCGCTAAATCTAGCGCGAAACGCGCTAAATCGGCAACACTGACTACAACAGCGCACGAGTCAATCTTTACGTTTCAATTTCTTGTTCCGGTCGAAGCCTTCCACAATCATCCCACTGTTAAAACTAAGTGTTACTATTATCATTACTACTATTACTATAACCGTTAGTACTAACAATACCATCATAATTAATAGTACCACCATTATTACGATTATTTCTACTATCAATTACTATTTGCTTCTCTATCACATACGCTGTCTAAAGTCATAGACTAGTTTCATTCAGTGACCACTATCATTGGTAAAAATACTACAACTATTAGTAAGCAAGATATTACAATAACCTGCGGTATTCAAACTGTGGTCCGCGGAACACCGGCTTTCCGCGCGACTTTTCCAGGCATTCCGTGAATCAAAGTGACATTTTCGCAATAGTAATTCTTCATAACATAAACGATTCCTTCACGGCTTTTACATGTCTTTATTTTATTTCTTTAACATGAACGGTACTTTTTATATAAGCAAAAATTAACAACATTTGCCTTTTTAATTAAAAATATCTTTGTTATTTTACGTGACACTTGACACGGACGCTGTTCGGCCAGTAATCTTTCATTCATGTCTATTTTTCCTCAATAAGATGCGTTCTTACTTTTAACTTTTCTATTCGGGTGTGTATTTTCTATTTGGGTTTATACACATTCGGATAATTCCATAAACAAGTCGCAAATCTAATAGTTACATGTGGTCGTGGAAATATACATAGGAGGGAAAGTTGTTTTTTGAAGGGGTTCCCTAGAAAATTTAATTATTGAAAAAAGGGTTCCCCATGTAGTTAAAGTTTGAAGACCTCTGCCTGGAGTAACTTTGTTCATTGATAGCACTACTAAAGATTATTATTACAATTGACCAATCACTCCAGTTACTACTACAGTGACTACTAAAATTATTGTCACAGTTACTATGAAATATATATGCTAAATCGGCGAAATTGCCTAATTAGCGAATAAAACTATGAATTTACTATTTTTTTTGTAAAAAAAGTTTGATTTCACAAATTTTTGATTGTAAAAGGTTAGTTGTTTTTATCCTTGTTTTGATTAAATAAACTTTTGATCAAATTAAAACTACGTATTTATTTCCCTTTTTTTTAAAAGTTTAAATTTCGCCAATTTCGCGTAACATATAACTAGTTAATCCCCATGAAAAGATTCGCGTATCTACAGGTTCCCCATTATCCAAAAGTGGAGCATTTCCTTAAACCTTTATAGGGCAGCCCTAAAAATATTTCAGATATCA
>VCCN01004206.1:2036838-2063500 GCA_006491835.1 Architeuthis dux | reverse complement strand
AAACCGCCATGGAAGCCCCTGGAACTTACCCATTTCGGTCTTGATTTGACCATTTTGTAAGGTTCTTCACCAAGCTGAAATTTAAGAAAGAAATTATGAAATACTACTTTGAATAAATATAATCAAATGTGTATACAATGTATTACCTATATTAAATCTTATATATGTAGCATTTTTATAGAGGTATTACATTGTCAGGAATTGATCTGAAATTTCTATCAAAGAAGATTAGTATATTTTTACATGTTGAAAGTCGATTGATTGATTTGTTTAGCGGCATATCAACCTTGATGGGTCATTTAATGCCGAAATCAGTTTAAAGTCACAAAATTGGTTATCGGTTATTTTTTTTAATTCGAGTCTTGCGACTTTGGTCAAATGTTATTTTTTTTATTTTTTAAAACTAGTGTCTTGGGACTTTGGTGAAAGATTGGGTTTTTTTTTAATTAGAGTCTTGCGACTCGAATGGTTATTTTTTATAAAATAGAGTCTTGTGACTTTGGTGGCGGCTGTTTAGGGTGATCTACCCCTCTGCAGGTGATGCAGTCTGCGTATTCTAGGCCCCAGCCTACAGGGCCGGTTGAAAGTCAAATATAATTTGGCAAAGTAGGACGTCTTAACTATCAAAAATGGATTGCATCATAAGGACTGATTTGACTGATCACCAATAAAAAAGCTAACATTTTTTACTTTCGTACCTTTACAGTATTTCTATTTACTCAAACACAATGCGGTCGTGAAGATAATTTTTCTAGCTAAAATCAATTATATGTTATCAGTTTTTTTACACTCAAGTATAATGTCATGAACCAATTTTAACCGAGAGTTTTAATATTAAACTGCTCACATTGTACACAACAAATAAATACGGTAAATAATTGAATAAATAAATAAATTATAATCTGACATTTCATATTGTTACATACTTTTCTTATTAATTTTATTAAAAGTCAAAACAATACTTTGTCTAAATAAAATAACTTTTTTACTAAAACCAAAACAAACACTGCTGTACCGACCGGCCTTAGTTAAATTGTGATTACAAAACTAAAAATTAGGATAAATGTAAATAGAAGTCAAAAATTAATCAAAATTGTTTATAATACTTCATCTAATAAAATAAATAAAATAAAATCGTTTTTAATAATAAAAAAATGTTAGCTTCTTTAGCAGTGATCGTTCAAACCAGTCCTTATGATGTGATCCATTTTTGACAGTTAAGTCAGCCTACTTTGCTGATAATTTTATGCAACAAGTAACAACACCGAATGTAAATTAAAAAAGCAACACAATAAAATGAAAAGAAAAATTAGTAAAAAAGAAAAAAAAATTAATGCTACATCTAAGAAATTCGGAAAACCTAATAGATATCTTTCTTCAAACAATTGCTTTTAATAGATGATTGCTGAGATTTTTGAGCAGCAAAATTAAATTTAATTTAACAGTTATTTTCATTCTAATTGTTCCCAATATGACAATCTCTCTCTGAAGCTGGGATTCTCAGAGTTTCTTAATTCGCAACCCCTTTAGACGAGACAAACGGTTTTGCAAGCCCTTTTGATGAGAAACTTTTTCGCAACCCCCTTTGATGAGAAAAAGTTTTCACGACCCATTTTGTTGAAAGAAAATTTTTCGAGACCCCACTCATTGTTATTAAAGCAATTGGTAATCAGACTACTGTAATGGTTCTGTATTAATCTCTCTCTATATATATATGTATCTATGTTTATATGTGTACGTTTTTAATATGAATAAACAAGCCATGAGTTTACCCAAGAGCCCCTGTTTTACTAGCCCTGTTTCCGGTCTAGAAAATGGGAGCCCGGAAGGCTCAACAGTTCTTCACAGGCAAACAGCCCTGTCAACATATGTCTCTTGTTCCGTCTTCTTTTCTTAACACGCTAACGAACCAAACGTTTTCGAACTACACACAACTAAAACAGAACGAACAATAAAGCAAACAAAGGCACTAATAACAGACAACATTATAACTACACATTAGTCTTTAGTCGTAATCTAAACATAGAAGCAAATAACGACCAAAAAAAAAGTTTAAAAATGGCTATGTATTTAAAACTTATAATAATCTTTACAGTGTTTATTACAAAAAAAAAAAATTATTTTTCAAAAACAAATTACTCAAACATAACAAAACAAAACTTATTTTTTAAAAACAGCATCGAGCCATTTCACAATACAATTTCTGCGACCCCCAATAATATTTACTCGACTCCGAGAGGGCTCCCGAACCCTACTTTGAGAAGCCTTGCTCTAAAGAATTTACAATTCATGCCCATAACCATTCTTCTTGAAAACATAGTAAGAATTGATTTACCTGTTGTACTTCTTCACGCCGAGAGAGTGAGAGAGAGAGAGAAGATGATGATGATGATGACGATGACGAGGACATCTCGCTCCGGGTCTGTTGACGGGAGCTGAATATTTCCGTCGATATAGATTCTTTTCCGGACCAGTTTGTGGGTTACTTTGAGGCATTGAAATATGTTTCATTTAATTTTCTGAATTACTACTAAGAAAATCAAGGGTTCTTCCTCCTTCCTTCACCCATCCGGGCGAAAGGGGGAACTACCTCGCCCCTGACCTGTCATCTGTCTGCTGGATCTTAACTGCTAACTGCTTCTAACAGGCTCTCTCCTCCCTCACCCCTAGTGGGCAGGGGATTCTCTTTGTGCGACCTGTTGTTAACGGCTTAGGATCTTACCTCCTTTCTATTTTCAAATCTGAGCCCCTTTAAACGGCCACAGGTAATACGATATATCCAGTTTGTCACATATGCACTTTAACACACATTCCTAGCCCCGGTAATATGATATGGGCTTTTTGTCATGTACAGCAAACACAGAGTGCATTTCGTTACAATAATCATTAAGTTAAAATCAAATATAATACCTTGACACTTCTTCCATCTTTCAGCCATGTTTCTCGTGCATGCAACTGGAAAAGATAGACATAGATAGATAGATATATAAATATAGATATAACAGATGTCAAATTTAGAAAAGAAGTTATTCATTATTATACATTAGTTCACTGTTGCTGTCAAAAATGATGGCAATACTTAAGTAATTTGCATTGTACTTATAAAATATCAAAAACATTATGTTGCTCTGCATTTTTATCACTGCTACCCACAACACTGGTTTATTGCTGGGTTTAGGTTATTCATGTGTTCTTACATTTGTATCTATATGTATGTATCCGGACTTTGAAATTTTAAGATGAATGTAAATAGTAGTCAAAAATTAATAAAAATGGTTTACAATACTCAAACAGTCATTTCCGTGCCAGCTTAGTGTGAAAAAATGTTAGCTTCTTTAGCAGTGATTGGGAATCCATTTTTGATGGTTAAGTCGTCCAACTTTGCCCTATTTTTTTCTAGCTCTGTGGATAGATACTTTACGCAGTTTGATTTAGATCTTACAACTAATATATGAATGAAAAATCCTTGTAAACTATGCAGCAATACCTTGAATAGTGTGGTTTTGATTTATGCAGCTTTTTATATAATAAGGTTAAGGTATTGCGGTACAAATTAATATAAATTGAAATAAAAACACATTAAATTATAATAAGACCTCAAATAGAGCAGTTTTGAACAGGACAGAAAATTTTGGAACAAATTAACCGCACTAATCAAGGTATATTTAAAGGTTGTATTTAAAGAATCTTAACATCATTATAATCTGAAATCATAAAAAACCTTATTTAACTTTTAACAATTCTGTTTATCATCAGTTAATTAAATACATAATCGGCTGATAACACAGGCCTACAAAATTTTATGACCTGACTGTTCTTTTCATTCTGATACCTGTTTTTAAACTATTTTTTGGTGCTGATTTTAAAAATCGCATTGGTTTTTGTCCATCAGGTCAAGTTTTTTTTCTATAGCATATCAGCATTTTTACTAAAAATTGGTAATTTTGTCATTATTTAAAGACATTTTCACAAATTACATGTAATTTTACTTAAAACAACAATATCAAACATGACTTACACCCATTAGATAATGATTTATATATAAAATAATGTGTTTTAGATCACATTTGGAACAAACACTTTTGTAAAAATGCAATTAACATTAAAAAATTGGCTGAAAATTTGACATAGGGGGCCAAAAACAAAAAGAATCTGTATTATGGAAAAAATATTGGCTCTAAAGACTAGAAATGTCATGTAAGAAAACTTTGGGTGAGTTACTAATTGAAATTATCCATTATCCATTATAGGTGTTCAATATGTAAAAATGGTCAGCATCGAGGCAGTAAAAACGAAAAAGATGAACCAAACTAACAAAAAGAGGTCCATGGGGCCAAAAAGTGCAAGTTTTACATTTTTTATAAAAATCTTCGTTCCTGAAGACTAGATGAACTACATATTGCCAGTCCTGATGGCTTACTAACTGGAATAATCATTTACTGGTGTTCAATATAATATAATTATATGCAATTTTTTAAATCAGCACTAAAAAATAGTTTCAAAACAGGTATCAGAATGAAAACAACAGTCAGGTCATAAAGTTTTGTAGGCCTGTGTAATAGAAAAAAATGTAAATTAAGTATAATTTACCTGATGAACGCATTCTCTCGCATAAATGGGTTCGTTCTTGATGTAACCTAAAGGCACGGCTGAATTTGGGTAAATTGCTTCAAATTTCAACAGATGTCGCACAAGAACATAACTAAAGTATAACAAAAATTACACAAGTTTTATTATCTAACAGACTGTTCAAAACATGCAACGTTGTTTACACAATTTTTGACAAAATTACAGAATTTCATTAAAATTTTAATATTTCATCAAAAATACAAAATTTCATTACAATTTCAACACAATTATAGAATTTTAGAGTTTGGCTGAAGTGAAATTGGGTCTGAAAGAAAGTAAATTTAGCTCTCATAGACCTGCCGACTTTCCTCCTCCCACATTCTCCTTCCTCCTCCGCAGCTTTCAATCATTTCAATTTGGTATGAGAGAAAGTGAATTCGGCTCTCATAGACCTGGCAATGTTCATCGCAGGTAAAAAAATTCAGTAGCTTTCTGGTATTACATAGTTGACATATGTTTTGGAGTGTGTGGAGTTCAAAAAGGAGGACTTTGGTGAAAAAACCTTTATGGAGCTAAGGGGGTTGTGGCGCAAAGTGATTGGCTGTCGGAGTGCTGAGCTACCGGAGATGGGACCAATCGGCAGAAAAAGTCAAAGGACTGACATCAGGTTGTTTAGAATTGGGAACGGGAGAGAATATTTGTCAGTTGCAGCCAGGATTCAGAGCAAGGTTGGAATGCTACTCCCATAAGGGTTTGGTTTTTTATTTAGTTTAACAAATTGCTTTATAAACGGCTAAATTACGGTTCAAACCATGGTTTGAAACCGAATCTAAGAACTCTAGTGGCAAACTCACAAACTAATGGTGGCAGATTCAAAATGTGCCAGACCATGGGAGTTGCCAGACTATAGAGCCCTGGATTAGAGAAGTACAACCTGTACTACATAGTAATAAAATAAAAATTATTTAACTACAACTTGCTACAGAAATTGCAACAGCAGCAGCATCCTGGTGATAGGCTGCTGGCAGGGTGTGGTTATGGCACTATGTTACACACAAATGAACAACTTGAAAGCCTCAATAATACCTATCAATACAGCTACAAATAATACAAATGACAATGGTATTTAAAATAACATTAAAAAAACAACCCAAAATACCAATCAATTTACATTAAAGAGAGAAAATTGCACTGATTACTTAGTCTACTTCAACGTTTGCAAATTCTTTTTAATCACAGCGCCCTTAGTATATAAGGATTTTTTCACGACACCACAAGTCAAAAGATACTGAACAACTGCATTTACGTTTATGCGTTTAGGTTAGGTAGGTAAAATAAACTTATTTTTATTTAAACACTCAATTTAACTTAATATCTTGATCACACACCACCATTCAGTAGATTCAATCTTCAATGAGGCCATGGAGAATCTGTGGTTATTCATATGGAACTACAAAGTACAGAGAATGTTCGACACAGTTCTAGAACAATCCAGAATGAAAACCTTGTCAATCGAGCAAGTGCTGTTTAGTGCTGAAATGGTGAAGTTCATCACTGGATGGATGGAGTGATTCCTGATGTACCAGTTAGATGTCGCTTCCTATCATTGTGACCGTGTGCCAGCGCATTGAATTACGATTGTCAGGAATTATCAAAATTTCTAAATATTCCGCAGCGCACCCGAGAGCAAACCGTGGTGCTCAACTTAGTAGGGCATGTGGCCAAATGGCAGTAAGAAGATTGTGTTGTGCCAGTCTTCCAAGTGGGGAAGAGTTGCCTACCTTGAAAATCAGCATTCAAAATCCTGGCTTTAACTTGGACTCAAACACTGACCCCTGGTGCCAGAGGGGGGGGGGGTGAATACACAACTAACTCACCAAACAGTCAACTACTGGCTACTTATATTTATTTGCAAAACTTTATATCCTGTATATAAGATTAATGATTTACAAGGGTATTTGGAAGACTACCGTTCATTACAACTCATCCAAGTCCCATAAGTGTCTATATCAAGTTTCAGTAGATAGCCCCCTATTCATAATACCAACACATTGGACATGCAATATTTGCATTTCAAATTAAATATCTATCTTATATACCAGTCTTTTTTTTCCTGTATGTAACTATGGACTCTTCCACTTAAAGGTAACTATTTTGCTGATGACAATATATCCTACCCAACATTTGAAACAATGGACTCATCCACTTAGTATTGATTACATATCCTTACGTTAGGGTCATTATAAAGAGGATTTGGAAAAATTTATATATTTACATCACTGAAGCAATAATTTTACAGCAAAAATAAAATATACTTAAAAGACAAAAATACAGAAAGCTTTTTCGAAATGGATGTTAGAAAAATGAGGTAATGTGTTCTCAATTTCAAATTCTGTAGAAGAAAAGAAAAAGAAAAACATCCACACAATCCTGAAGCAAATAAGAAAAGTAAAATACTTACAAGGGATGATTTTTATATTCTGAAATTGTTTTAGGAAGAGGCTGCTTAAGGAGATTATCTGAGGAAATGAAGAAAGAGAAAATCTTCATAAAATATTATCTAAAGTTAGATAACTATTCGAATAAATTTCCTGAATACGTGAAGAATAAAAGTAGTATTAACAGCTTTAAAAACAGTATTCACACATTTAGAGAAAATGGCATAAAAATAAATTAAATGGTTAGTATTGGGAACTCTCAGAGGAAATCTTTAAAAGAATTTATGCTATTATGTATAAAGTATGGCAAGCTGATGTGTGATATGGCGTTGCTGGGCTGATAAAAGATCTTTTTTAAAAATTAATTCACATGAATTTATCTAGATAAAGTGTTTTCCATTATTGATAACGATGCATAATTTTTTTCAGGCTCTGTGATTATTGTAATGTATTTTTTAATGTTGACGAGACAATATTTTATAATGAGATGCCCATAGAGGCATTATATATAGATAAATAAATTCATATTTTCCAATTATGTCCACTAATAAGGTCTATTAAAAAACACAATCATAATCATGCTTTTCTCACTCCTAAAGGAGGAGAGCCTCCCGCATGCTATCTCACAGATGTCTGGCGACATGGTTTTTGAATAAACGACACTCTTGGCCTGCAGGTTGGCAAGGGGTTTCTATCATGGACCCTCTCTTAGACTGGTTACCTCCCAAGACTAGAGAGTCCAGTCTGCACTGTTACACTTCATGCATGTTACACCGTAAACTGTTACACGTCACACATGTTACACCGTGAACTGTTACACTTCACGCATACAATATATTATTAATATTCAAATGTCAAAAGATGAAAATTTTAAAAAAGGTAAACATTTTTTGTGATGGTAGACATCAATATATTTCTTTTAAAACTGTCAACCAAAACTGTCACCATAGGTTTCTTCAGTTTTCAAGTGGGTCTGTATGTATCACGCATACAGGCCGCACAAATGGAGCTAGAGGGCTGAAATTTTTAACATTTACTTCTTATTATGTCTAGAAAAACGTTTTTGTTTTTTTGAAAATTCCCCCCTATAAGGGTTTTAGTGTGGGTTTCAATTTGCAAAGTAAGTTCATGCTAAATTGATCCTTTCGTTTGTATCCGGCAGCATTGACACTTTTTTTCCTGAAAATTTAGACTTTTTTTAGTGATCTCTGCCCAACAAAAGGCAGGAGAAGTAACTAATTCACCCCCCCCCTCCCCAACACAGAATGACCAACAAAAAACTCACACAATGTCTTCCAATAAAATTATTTCACTGTGAAATACTTTTGAATGTGGTCAGCACTGAACTAAGTATGACACAGGGCCACAAGTATGAAGAACTCTGTGAGGATAGAAAAAGGATGTGGTCAACATCATTTTTAAAAACTTTTCTTCAAAAGAAATGAACGCAATATAGGTCAATTCAAAATATGATAAAAGATTTATCAGCAACATTTCCATGAACAAAGATTTTCCCTAAGCAAGACATGATTGCCAGATTGAGAACATGGTTGCTTCAATCTGAGGCTTTCTTTTATTTTCTTCAATTTTCAAGTTGGTCTGGCTGGTTATGTATGTATCACGCATACAGGCCACACCAATAGAGCTAGAGGGCAGAAATGTTTAACATTTACATCTTATTATGTCTAGCAACTTACCTAACACAGGCATTGGAATAAGATCGAATTTGGAAATCGAATGAGTCTGATGGCAGAGGTTCAATATGGGCCCTTAAGAGGCTGGTACTGAACAAATTATGCTTATGTTAAAAAAATAAATAAATAAACGAACCCCACCTTGAATCTGATCATCTTCTCTTTTACTCTCTTCATCTTTTCTCAAATGAGGTTTCAGGGTTTTTTCCCACCATTCTTCTTCGACTCGTAACTTCCTGGTCTTTAACATCCACTGTGACGCATATCGAGGCGTCACATCTTTGAGATAACCATCTGAAATAAGTAGAAAAAAACTGGATTAAATCTTAAATTCAAAAATTCAAGGAGAGTAACTTCTGATTAAAGTTACCCCCCTTGCACTTTTAGGTAATTATTTTTTTCTTTTTCTTTAATTCAATTCAGAAAAAAATAGCATTTTTTTCCTATTCATTAAAAAGTCCCACAGCAGTTAACAGTTTGCGATTACTTCACATTAACACTCTTAGGAAAGGCATGAATCTACTTCTTCCCCTGGCAATGGGTAAATAGGGCAGCGAAGCGACAGGTCATGGATATGTAAAAAGTTTTAGTTTTTAGTTAGGGACGCACAAAAAACTATTTTCATACCAGTTTTCAAATTCTGCATTTAGATTAAAAGTCCTAAATAAAGCTTTTGATGGTTTAAACAAAGTATCTGAATTTTTATTATTTTTATCACGTAATAAAAACAAAAACACATAAACCCTTATTGTAGAAGGTCAGAGAGTACACCAACTGAAATACAATGCAAACATCAAAGATGAGGATGTTAGTCTAGATAATTTTAAAAATGCATTGAATAACACTGCAACATATTTTTTTGTTCCTGTGTAATAAGTGCTATTTTCTGATTGATTATCTTTAAAATGTAAAGAAAATTGCTATTATTCCCTTCAAACTTTGCTTTTGTGACCAGGACAGTGATAATTTGAAATCTATTTCCAATTGGATAATGGGCAAATCTGCACATTTTTAATCACAAAGTAAGAAAAACAATTACATATGAACATCAATGTCCTGGTCAGAAAAGCAAAGTTTGAAAGGAATAATAGCCATTTTATATACTTATTAGACATAAGCAATCAGAAAATAACACTCACTACCCAGGAACAAATAATCAGGTTTCACAGTGGAATCTTACATACCAAAGACAGAAAGAATACAAATGGAATCCTGAAGAAATCCATACATACCATTATCAAACCTATACATACCATTATCAAAATCCCCATATACCATTATCAAACCTATACATACCATTATCAAAATCCCCATATACCATTATCAAACCTATACATACCATTATCAAAACTGATACATACCATTATCAAAACTGATACATACCATTATCAAAACTGATACATACCATTATCAAAACTGATACATACCATTATCAAAACTGATTCATACCATTATCAAACCTATGCATACCATTATCAAATCCATACATACCATTATCAAACCTATACATACCATTATCAAAAGTCAGAATGTAGCTGAGAGGTCGAGTATCTAACTTTTCAAAGTGAGACAGATTACCAAAAACCAGATTTGCACAATCAACAGCTGAAATAAATACAAAAAACAACAGGTCTGGTTAGTCACTCAATAGAAACCGTCATGTGACCAACATCTTTTGGCAGCATGCCGTGTTGGGGGTGATCAATGAATAAGTTACTTGTCTCGCATTTTGTTGGGCAGTGATCACTAAAAAAAGACTGAATTTTCAAAAAAGCAAGCGGACACACACTAGTGATAAATTTAGCATAAAACAAAACGTTTTTTCTAGTGCAGCCTGTACTCATGATACAGACATACACAGCCAGCCAGATCAACTTGAAAACTGAAAGAAACCTATAGTGACAGTTTTGGTTGACTGTTTCTAAATATGCAAATGTTACACTGCCTCCAATGTGTACAACAAAGTATAAAGGACAGACATTTAATTTAAACAAAAAAAACTATGCAAATGTCACACCACATCCAATGTGCTAGTGTTATGACTAGGGGGCCCCCGTCTACCGAAGCTCGATATAGACAGTAATGGGGGCTTGGATGAGTTTCTGTGAATACCTTTGTAAACCATTTGTTTTCTGGTCCAACATATTAACAGTTTAACACTAAACAGATAACATTTAGGCGCAGGGAAATGAAAGTGTTCAATATTAATTCATAAAAAGGACTTAAAAACAGGCCTGGTTAGTCACTCAATAGAAACCATCACCTGTTGGTTGGTGATCATGAAAAAATCCAAATTAAATTATTAAAAAAGATCTCAAAAGTATAAACAGCTCCGACAGAAAACTTATTCTACATATTGCCTATATTATATTGTCATTATTTTGTTATCACTTATCTGTATTTATCCCCTAGTAAAATACCTAAATTTTAAACCAATTGGAATCAAAAACATGGGTTTTGTTTATAAAACAAACAATCAGATCGCGCATAACTCACTAAACCAGTCTTCATACCTCCCCCAAGCTTCATACACAATTTCATTGAAATATCTTTAAAAGTAAAGAAGTTATTCAATTTTATATTAAAGAAGTTACCCACTTTTAAAACACGGACAACACTATTTTTTAATCCATAGAGAATCATAGTCTCCAGCGTTTTCAAATGCTGGAGACAAAATATATGAAAAAACAACCCTATTTAGTAGACACAATAAGGCGTGAATGTTTTTAATGCATTGGAAAATGATTCAATAAAAATTCAGCATTTCTCATACACTTTATATATTTCATCTAAGCAAAAAGATTATTTTTTAAACTTATAAAATTAAATAAATAGGTAAAACATTACTTACATAACCAGATTTTCTCTGTATCCAGATACACTTCAATCCAAGTTTCTGTAACTAAAGAATTACATTAATATTAACAAACATTAACAAGACTTAAACAAAAATTGGAAAAGGGGGTGATCAATGAATAAGATACTTCTTTCACCTTTTGTTGGACAGTGATCACTAAAAAAAGTACAAATTTTCAAAAAGAACAAACATGAACACTGCCGGACACAAACTAAGGTATCCATTTAGCATAAACTTACATTGCAAATTGAACCCCCCACTACAAACCTGGGGGAGTGGGTGTATTTTGACCCCCCCCCCAAAAAAAAAGTTTTTTCTAGACATAATAAGGAGTAAATGTTTAAATTATCACCTTTCTTTAATAAATTGGTGATCATACTGATTGATCCCTGAGGCCCAGTGGTAGAGTGCTCACCTCTGGTTCGGTGGGTCGCTTTTCTATTTACAATGTAACTATACTGTTGAAATGGACACTTACTTTCTTTAAAATTTTAATTCTTTTAATGATTTAAATCTTTTAGGTTTCGGGTTTTTCGTTAGGATTGATGGTATCAAAGAAAGTAACTGAGAGAAGAGAAAGATAATTCATTAAATGACAGAAAGTAAGTTCCCATTTTAGCATTATAGTTACATTGTAAATAGAAACACCTTTGTAAATCCTTGAAAATTTAATTTTAAAAAAATAAATAAATAAATTTCCAGATGGTTCGAAAATCTAATGGAATAAAAGCACCTAAAATTGATTTTTCTAGGAGAACTGTGTGTCACTAAAAAAATGAATCTTAACTTAAATTTTCTCTCAAAGGAAAATGACTTACGATTATCTCGATTATCATCAGCAAAACTACTGTTGGAAGAACTGCTTGATATGATTTTATGACCGGGTTTCGGCCCCGTTCTTTTTGGAGATGTAAATTTGATTGAATCTTCTTCAAAATCATCAGAAGACACAGAACTACAATGAAATATGAAGAGAAAAAAAAACATTAAAAACTTTCTAACACAAACATTCTCAAAGTACACAGAAAATGAGAAATTAAAAAAAAAATAACTTGGGGTGCACGCCCCACAAGGGGGCAATTTAAATGTAGGGGGGGGGGTCAATTTGGACTTTGATTGTGAAGAGCAAAAAGCGTTCCATGACTCAAAACTAAGTTGTGTTAAGACTTAACTGATTAATTCCTAATCATACAATACTATCAATTCCTAATTATACAATACTATCAATTCCTAATTGCACAATACTATCAATTCCTAATTTTACTATTGATTCCATAGTAATTAATTCTTAACTCATTAACTTTGTGGGATAAAAGCAATGAGGTAATTGCAGTGGTGTAGCAAGGGTTCTCAGCAGCCGGGGACAGTTGTGTTATATCCTAGGGGAGGGCATAATTATTAATTAACAGACATTTTAGGCCAGAGGAAATTTAGCACCGCTTCACACCTGTGCTCGGGGTCACTTCCCCCTATGGCACCCCTGTTACTACGCTTCTGGGTAACTGCATTGTTGTTACTATATTTCACACAAAGAAATTACAAAGATTTTAGTAAGGGCCCTAAAGTTCATATATCAGGATTTTTTACAAAGAATTTGCCACATGACATATAATTGAATTATTTGTTTTTATAGTAAGGGGGACATCAAATTTTTGGAACTGTCAAGCTGGGGGTATGGAGCAAAAGATGTTAAGAAACACTAACCCTGTGGAACTGCTCATTTTCTCAGCAACTTTTGAAGCTAAAGTCTTCTTGCCACCCTTCAACTTCTTTTCGGGTACTTCATCCTCTTCTTCCATGTCACTTCCATCGGGTTCCTTATAAGTGATATTCTGTGACTTCTTTCGACTTGGACGGTTCTTTTTTATTGAGTCATCATCAATTTGGTTAGATTTCTCTTGAGTGGCCATTTTCTTTTGAGTTCGTTTTACTGTTTTGCTTTCTTTCTTTTCTTTTTTTGGTTTTTTCTTTGCGACTTTGCTGTTTTTAGAACTGTCACTTTTCTTCACAACAGTTTTTTCTTTCTCAATATTCTTAGACTTGGTATTTTTGGTGTTTTTCTTTTCTTCCTATAAAAAGAACCAACAATCTTTTATCATAAAACCATGAAGAATATTTCTTTTTGAATACCAATTTGTTAAAATTAATTACTGTATTTCCCAGCAAAAAACTGATAAATTTCTGGAGGTAAGTAAGGCTTTGTGGATGGAAAGCACAAAAAATTGTGAACATTTTTTTTCTTTCTATTTTCTATCAAATATTTTACTTAATCAAATCTTAACCAAAAATTAACTTCATTGGGTGTATGTATGTATATATATGTTTTGTATGTGTTTTTTTACGTATTTTTAGAAAATACAGTGCACCAAAATGTAATAATCTGGTAAATAAATCAAATAAATAAAGGTTAGATTGCATTAATAAATATTGAACAATGTATTACCTTGGGTGCCTTCAATGGAATTGGATGAAAACACATCACAAATCGAACCTTCAATCCAAGACTACGGAGAGCCATCACAACCATCTAAAATAAGAGAAGATATCTTCACTACAAATAAATACACAGAAATTAGAGAAAATGGAAGAAGATAGTATATTGTTACTAGTTACCATATTTACTGGTGTATAATGCGAGAAATTTAATATTAAAAAATCAGGGTCAAAATTGGGGGATAGCATTATACTCAAGTGTAAAAAAAACAAAAAAAACATATATTACTGATTTTTAGCTACAAAAAGTGGGGGTCGCATTCCAGATTGCATGGTACTCGAGTAAATACAGTTAGTATCTAACTGCTTAAAAACAGAGGTGAAGAAGGAGATTAGGTGAGGATTGTTATTGTTCTTGTCACAAGGGGGAAAATATATACTTACCATTGTATATTCTTTTGTACCCTTAGCTTCACAATTAGAAAATGCATTCACAATAGAAAAATATGTTGGCTGCAAAAAAAAAGGAAAAGACAATAATATTTTTTTTAGTTAATTAGTTTCTTGGAATAAAATTAATCCTTAAACACAACTCCAGGGTTTCCAGATTAGATTAGGCCACAAGGGGAGATAATCCAAGCTTTATCTCAGAGACTTACCCAACACAGGCATGGAATAGTGTCGAATTTGGAAATCAAACAAGTCTGGAGGCAGAGGTTCAATCCCAGGCTTTGTAGCTCAATCTGGCACCCCTGCACTACTCAATCAGCAAAGGATTAACCAAAAAGAAAAGGGTTTCAGTTAATCCAGCTTTTACAGACAAAATGTATTATTTTATATTTACAGTTACTTAAATGTTTAGGTAATGGATTAACATAGATGTTGAAAACACCTAGAAATGCATCAATCTATAAGCAGTTCCCTTATTTTATATATATTTATATTTGAGAATTCCTCATCTCAGAAATCCAGACAAAAATTGCAATACCAGATTTAGACTTATTTACATCATAACATTTTAAATTCTAGAAAATAGCTTAAGCTATATGGAGTGGCCAAGGATGAATAGTTCCCAACGAACCATTTTTAAAAAGTTAATATTTTCATTGTTTTAGAGCTACAATGCTCAGTTTTTTTCTTTATTTTGAAGCTTGAACACTATGAATCATGATGTAGGGTGTTCAAGCTTCAAAATCAATAAAAAAAACCTAAGCATTAATAAGCAACTTTTGAAAAATGGTTCATTGAGCAGTTATGCTTGGCCAGTCATATAAGAACAAGTCTGTAAAAAATGTTTTTCCTGAAAATAGGAAGAATACAAATATAATAAAATTTAAACAAATTTTCTTTGGATCTTTCAGTCAGTCACAAAAATAAAAAAAAATTGTCAAAATATAGTCGATCTGTCAAAATAGCAACCAAATCATACATACCGCTTCAGTATCATTTTCCAGAGGTGTTAGCTGGACATTGGCGGAGAAGGTGGTAAGTAGGCTTTTGATTTTTCCTTCTGTGAAATCTGTTTTGTCAGTCGCAGAAGGAATAAGAGAGAAAGATAATGCTTTCAATACAGGATCACAGCATAACCGATTTAGGACCATTCCGTGACCAATCAGACACAGTAAGTGAACCTAGAAATAGTTTGAAACATTTTATGAGAAAATGGAGTGGTTATTTTTTCTTTTTATGGATTAGTATCTAAAGATTTTGCATCTAAAGATTTTGTAATTAGAGATTAAATTTATTTGATACTAGTTTACCCTTGCCATCAAAAAATGATGGCGTAACAAATTTTATTTAACAAAACTTTCGATATCCACTCCTTGATTACCGAATTTATTTATGAAAATATCACTTTGTAAAAAAAATTAGTGGAAATATTTTTTTCAGCGTAAACCCCCATTTAATTTTATGACATCTCAATAAATATCGAACCTAACAAATAATTCTGTTACTATACAATGGGAGAAAATAATTTTGATATCAGATTTTTTTTCCATGCAGGATTATGACCCAAATATGCTCTATGCAATCAAATGATAATAAAGCCCAAAAGCCAATTGGTCTAAGCTTTTTAGTTGTTTCAAGTTTAATACAAAATGAATACAAGAATTTTAGTTAACAATACCTTGCGTTAACCTTTCAAATTACTGTGTAAATATACTGACACAGAACACAGCTTTCGGTGTACCGTTAGCAAAGCAACATGTATTTACTACACCTTTTTTAACTTTGCCTTCAGACACTTTTACAAAAATGTATTTTTCATTATCGTCTACTTTGTATTTCACGATCTTGTTTTCCTTTCAAATATTTGATTACGGGAAAGATTTTGAAACATTTATGATGGGAATTACTGAATAAATCCTCATTAATTTCTAATTTATTCTTCTAAATCTTTTATGTACTATTCTTATACATTATTCTGTATTTATCCTGGCATTAGTACTCTAATGAAAAAAAGTCATTCAAATAAAAATAAAAGAAATTGAACCATTTAGATCTATTAAAATAAAATAAAAATTATAATCAAAGCAATGAATATATCTATGTATATGACATTGCTTATAGACCCAACAAACATTATAATAGATTTTATCAAAAATCTCAAAGATGCATGAAGGTCTTATGAAGTTAACATTCGTTACAAATCAAACAGGTTCCAGGGTTCAAGTTCTCACCATTCAGAACAGAATAATATTTTATCTTTTGAAAAAACTTATCTAATTTTTGTCTTCACAAATGTTTTGGAAGTTATTTAGAAAAACCACCATTAAAGTGTCAGAGAAAATAAAATTAATTTCATTTTCAGCAAATAAAATTGTTCTGATTGCATCAAAACTGTTAAATAGAAGATAAATCAAAACAACTTAAAATCATCAGAAATTCTCAAAAAAACAAAAAAACAATCGCCCGATTCCAAATCATTTTTAGATAAAAGATGAAATATTAAAATGATGATAAAAGATAGGGGAAATACTTTTAGTCTTTTACGTATATTATGTAAAATGTTGGTACTAAGGGAGAACCCCCTACTACCATAGTACCAGAATTTTAAATGGTAATATCAACTACGGATCAAATTTAGCTCCTTTTTTGCTAAATTTAAAAAAATCTACTTCTCATATTGTCTGGTAAAACAAATCTTGTCTCAGTCACAGAAGAGTTCCACTGTCAATTAGGAGAGGTATCAAGCAATTCATGAAATTAAGAGTTAACAAACCCAAATCTTCCACTTTTTCTAACGAGAAAACCAGATACATTAACTTGATTATGACATCACTATTTCAAAAGCTTAATTTAAAAGCAAATGTTAAAGCATAAAAGCATAAAAGATTTTTAGAAATGGTTAGAAGTCTCACCTTGTGTTTTACAATTTGAAGATCTCTTTGAAAAACATTCATTAGTCTCCGGAAATGGTCAGCAATATCAAAACGTTTCTTTTTTCTGGTTTGGAAAAGAAGAAAACATTTCATTCAATCAAGGTATTCAATCAAGGTATTCAATTAAGTATTTTTCAATTCATCATTTAATTGAGTATCGAATCTTTTAACATCAATTTTTATAAAAAAATGAAAACTATTTTACAACAACTCAGGGTTGCCAGATAATCTGAGCTTTATCTCAAGAGACTTTCCCAACACAGGCATTGGAATAGCATTGAATTTGGAGATTGAGCGAGTCTGGTCCTGAGAAGTTCATACACCAGCCTCTTGAAGCGGGCCGGCCTCAAAAAAGCTGGTATTGAACCTCTGCCTCCAGACTTGCTAGATTTCCAAATTCAACGCTATTCTAATGCCTGTGTTGGGCAAGTATAGGAGATAAAGCTTGGATTATCTCCCTTTCTGGCCATATCTGACAACCTGCAACTTATTGCTTTCTTGATGTACATTTATAAAAACACAATTTCGTAAATAAACCCCAACAAAAAAAAATGTTGATTTATAAAATTCTACACATGTTGAAGAGATCAAATTGGAGCAAATAATTGGTTTCATTTATCTGCAATGAATGTTGAAAAATGTATACAGTAGTCCCCCCTTTATAATGCAGATGTTGGGGTCCAATAAAGACAACCAAGTTATAACTAAACCAAAGATAATCAAAAGGCAATTATGAGTGCCAAAACAAATCCACCGGTGCACAAAAGTGTTATTTTCATCACAAAATCAAAGAAATTATGAGTAAAACACCATGTGATTAGATGTTAATTGATTGAAAATTGAAGAAATTTAATATTTTAGTCATATTAAGTCTTTTGATGAAATTCTGTTTTTGTTTGCAGTTTACGAGGGTGCATCAATAAGTCTGCAGCCTGATACATAGTTATTAGCTAAATTTTGATCCAATATTTCCACTGTATAATGTTCAATCCATGTGATTAATATTCACCATTGAATTAAGTGCATTGACAAAGAAGGAGATTATGTTGAAAAATAAATATTTGTTGTGTAAAATAAATGCTTTTTTTCATTAGCCTATAGACTTATTTATGCATCTACGTAGATACAAATATGAAATAATAGGGAAAAAAAAAAGATTTCACAAAGAAATCTGGATAATTCATCAACTTACTTTCTTTTCACAAACTGTTTGTGTTCAAGTGTAATCTCAATCGTCTGCTGAGGTTTGCCACTACTTGTGCTCGGTACAGACGGGTCATCTAGGAAAAAATAAGTCAACTTTGGTTTTCATTATTTTATTTTTATTACATGAAGTATTATGAATCATTATTAATTTTGATGACTACTATTTATTTTCATCTTAATTTTTATTAGATGAAGTATTATGAATCATTATTACTAATTTTTATGACTACTATTTACCTGGTTTTTGTACTATTTGGCAGAGCCAATTTGGTGTGGGTGTTTATGTGTCCAACTTATTTTGGCGTAAGCCCATTTGACGACTGATGTTTTGGCATTAAGAAAAAAAAAATGTTGATTGGTTCATCATCATTCAAAGGTGAAACTTTAAAAAGCCTTAAAACTGTAAATTCAACTTTATTGAAAAAATATTTTCGTGCTGAAAATAAGACTTAAAGTTATAAAAAATTAAACGTTTTTTTAAATTTAAATTGGCTCTCATATTTCAGTTTGTTTGGAGTAAATTAAACAGTAAACTAACATTCTTTTTACTTTCATCTTAATTTATTAGTTACTTTTTATCGCAACTTTTGTAAATGGTGCTTCCCATTGGGGATGTGCATTCAAATCCCACCTGAGGCTTATTCTTTATTTTCACTATTTGCTCACTGCCGGAGGGAAATTGGTCTGAGTAAAAAGTTGTGATAAAAAGCAACTAATAAATTAAGATGAAGCTAAAAATAGTCATTGAAAAATTTAAAATAATAATGATTTATAATACATCATGTAATAAAATTTTCTAAAAAAACGAGAAAAATGTATTAAAAAACAATATTGTTACAAGACTGAACTATTGTCTGCAATATGAAATTCCACTGACCTTCAACCTCTTCCCAATCAGATTCACTGCTATCTTGTGCAGCTGCTGTTTCGCTCTCTTCTGAGTCCGAAGACAATATCTTATTTCCACTCTTCTTCCCTTCAAATTGCATCAGGACAGCAGATATATCATCAAGATTCTTAAGTTTGGAAGATTTCTTTCCCTTCTCAGCAATGGAACTCTTTGTTGATTTGGATTTTGAATTTTTCTTTGTCACTTTTGCCATCGACCTCTCTTTGATGTCAGCGTCACCCTCCTCCTCCTGCTCCTCACACTTTACTGCCTTTGATCGTACCTTCCCTTTCCTACTAGCAGCAGAAGATTTCTTAGAGTCTTTTCTCTCTTTAACAGAAGTTTTAGCTTTCTTAGAATCTTTTTCCCTTTTCACTGTATTCAGTTCGTCATCCGATTCAATTTTGACTTCCATTTTAATTTCTTTCATATCTTCTTCTTCTTCAACACTGTCTTCCAATTTCTCCTCTTTGCAAACATCTTTGCTTTTGCAGTCCATATTTACATAGAGATCTTTGTTTTCCAATCTATTCTTGTCAGCATCCATGTTTTTATTAATCAGTTTGAAGCTCATAACAGGCTCCTTTCTTTCATCAACTGTATGGAAGGATAGTTCACTTTCTGATACATTAGCCTTTTTTGTACAACTCTTTGCTATTGGGACGTCTGAGTCTGAACCCTCACTACTCAACAAAGGTTGATAGTTTCTAGAAAGAGGGTTCTTATTTCTGGCAGCCCCACTCTCATCGCTGCTATTTCCAGAATCTGTAAATTCTTTCTTGGGTTTTCGTTTCTTGGCACTCACACTTTTCTTTTTTGTACCGACTTGTCTCGGTTTTCTCGTTTTAGCGTTTGCCAAAATTTCTTCATCATCTGAACTCAATTCACAGTCCATTTTCCTTTTATACTGTCTGTTTTTGGGAACTGATTTTTCAAAGTCAGAGTCAGCATCAGAATCAGCCACACAGTCATTGTCCGACTCATAATAGTTTTTCTTTGGGGCTCTCGTCCGTCCACCTCTGACGGACTTGGTCTCGTTGTCACCATCCTCCTCTTTTGCCTTTTTTTGCAGAGAAGATGAGGATGAATCTGTTTTCTGAGTTCTTTTCGCACCCATTTCTCTGTTTAAAGAAATAAATAAAATATTTTTTTTAAATAAGAGACAAGGGGGCGAGGGGAAAGGATATATTCGAAATATATCTCAGCGGCAACCCTGTTACCAGTGAAGAATAATACCATCTTTTTATATGGGTACATTAGGTTGGGGTTACATAAAACAATTGTACTGCACCATTATCCTTTATTGACTATAAGGTTCCAACTTTCAACTAGGTGAGAAGGCCTGACCAGGGGCGGCAAATGTCCTCTTTGTTACACTGGTGGATGTCATATATACAATATGTTTTACTAATTAATTCTTTCTACAGATATAAACAATTTAATTTATTTAAAGAAATAACGATATAATTTATGTATTAATTTCTGTTTTTATTTCATGTATCTTCACACACTCGTTGTTAAAAATGGCGCACAAAAGTTGAGCGCCTTTTCTAATATTGAGTGAGCGTGTGGAACTTTACAATCGTTATTTAATACAATTAGCCATACAATTACATTTTTTGTTTTTGCCCTTTCATCCGTAGTCAATTTCAACAATGGTTAAACATATTTCTGCTTTCTCAAAAGAAACGAACGGAGAATATCACTAAAAGAAAAAAAGGTACCTGTATTTTGTAGTTTTAATGTAATATCTCAACAGATTTGTCACTTAATTTTGATGTGGAAGAAAATAATGTTTTAAAACCTATGAGAAAGTGGCCCATTTCACATCAAATAGTAATTAAAAAATCGCTTAACTAGTACCACTACTACATTTGAGACAGAGTATTTACTAGAGCACCAAAAAAAAACCAGTGCGATCTCGAATATAATGCGACCCTCACTTTTTATTGCTGAAAATCAGTATTAGATATTTTCTATAGTTTTGAGAAGCGTCATTCATTAATATTCAAATATCGGCCGAAATGCCGTGTTTACAACACAAACAACAAGAAGAAGGAGTTGAATCGTCCGAAGAATCATCATTTGAATATATAGTGGGGCTTTATTTTACACTCGATTCATAACGCAACCCCTAAATTTGGACCCTGATTTTTATATTAAATTTCTAGCCTTACACACGAGTAAATATGGTAGGTAAAGTGTCGAAAAATGAAGATATAACACGCATCCTCCACTGTCAAAACACACGCGCGTATAAATGCCAAATAAAAAAAACTCAACCACGTGAGTAGTAGGGGGGGGGGTACCGGTGTCACTTAGGATCCAAAGATTCTGAAAACAAAAAGAATATCTTTGTCGACTTGAAAGAGATTGTGAAACTTAAATAAAATTATCGATTACCAAGATTTATTATTGACCTTGCGGTTGAAAGGTCAAAATATAACTAAACAAACACATGCAATTTAAATTTCTCGAAAGTTTTCGGGACTTAATACAGTAGTAGTAGTAGTAGACGTTGTAATGTTATATAAGTTCAAATGTTATGTTTTCTTTTTTATTTTGGGAGTTGAGGTGATGCTCGTGCAGTATTCTGATCTAGGAGCATTACCTTTAGTTTTTCATTTGTTCAATTAGAAAATATTTGTCCGAATTTTCTTCAAAGTCACATTGTGGGAAAGAGTGGTTAGAAAAGAGTAAGGCAGAGTTTGTCAATGAAGAATAAATCATAAGAAGAATTAGATATAGATATATGGTTGTTTTTATATTTAGATGTAGGATTTACTGAAAATTGATTTGATGCTAGATTTAAGTCCAAATCGTGATAGGCTAAGTAGATCAATCTTAAGTTTTCTTGTAAAATTAGTGCAATCAGTAATGCATTTTTTGGTGATTGAATTTAATCCATATCTAGTTGTTCATGCAAGTTGTGTGTAACGAGATATACGAGGGGGTTTGTGAGACATTGTAATTATTTTAGGATGTTTTTGTTCAATGACAATAAAACTGTAAATGCACATTGGATTTTATACACAAAAGTAAAAGCGTGGTGCAGCTCAATACATAGTTTTTTTAAATCTCTAACTTCAAACATGAGTTGAGACACCTTTTCTCAGTGACCAGCACCGCCGCCGGTCACCCTGGAAGTGTTTTTCTTTAAGACTATTGGAAATATTACAATTCTTAGGAAAGTCATTTGTTTTGGAACACACTTTTTTTAAATGATGTTTTGAAGACTGAGTGGTGTGTGAAAAATGCTTCGCTAAAAATTAGAATGTACAATCGAATACCTTTTTAAGCAAACATTATTAACAAATGTTTTGCAACACTAGACAGCTAGTAAGACTAATAATCTGTTAATATCTCAGTTGCACAATAAAAACATTTTATAAAGCGATGCTAAAATTAAAAGAATAGAGACAATCATACAACCATGTGTCATCAATAACAACTATGTTTCTGTTTTTGAGATCCATTTATTTCATAATAATAAATATACGTTGTTTGCTTTTGAATTTTAAAAAAAAAGTTGTCAACAAACCTGGTCGCAACTATCCGCTGTGATCGAAAACAATATTATAAATTATAAAGCTGATACTTTTTTTAACAACTTAAATAAAATTTAAAAGGAAATATTTGGTATAAAACACGGGATATTCGGTTTGAGGTAGAAATCAGTTTTCCCGCAATATCCACGAACCCAAAACGAAGTCTTCTATTAGTTCATTCGATTACCGCTGCGAGGCGCTGCACTCAACAGAGCGCCACGTAGTGACTAGAATCAGTGTTGCCAATTTAGATGTTTTTCATCTAGATCTAGATGTCAGAAATTGCTATTTAGATCAGGACTGACTTTCTAAATCTTTTTATTTAATTTATAATAATAATGTTAAGTAACCTTTTTAGTAAAATAATTAATATTTCAATTGATATGATTTATAGTAATAAAATAAGTAATATTTCAATTTATATAGTTTATTGTAATAAAATAACATTTTCAATAAAATTAGTAATATTTTTATTTATTTAATTTATAGTAATAAAATAAGTAAAGTTTTAATAAGATCAGTAATATTTCAATTTTTACGTATTCTGGTGAATCTAGATGTTTTTAGATGTTTTCCTACTCAATTCTAGATGTAAACTGAGTATATATTTGGCAACACTGGACTCCAATCAGAAATGTGTTTTCTCTCAGAAAACAACAAAAATGTCACATTCCCAATTTAATGATAATTTATAATTATTTAAAAATGTCCACGATGTTTCTTTCGTTTTTCTAGTCACAGTAAATGATTCTTTTATCTAAGTTATTTGCGAAACGATCTACAAAATGAGGTATTTGCTTTTTTAATGCAAATTTAATTCAAAAATCTAAAACGTTTTCTTTGTTGTGTTTACATTTATATTTTGTTTGCGTACAGCTACGATGCATGGGGAGGTAACCGTGTGAGTTTCGATATTTCGGACTATATTGTTTTAATATATGGAAAAAAATATCTCTCAATCGAAGTAATTCCTGGATCCGCCCTGAAATTTAATAATTTTTTCCCCGTAGTCGTTGTGTGTGTAGCACCCTTTCCAGAGAAGAATGTGATTGAAATTCTTTGAGAACTTTTGGAGGTATTGTGTGGACAAACATGAGTGAATGTATGGGAAAATAAATGAAAAATATTCCTCAATCGGAAAAATTAAACCGAGTATTCCTTACACCATGACCTCTAACCTCCCAGAAAATTTAATTGGAATTCATTGAGAACTTTTGGAGATAGACAGACACGAATTTGAATTAGTGAATGTTAATGCCTTAAAAGGGGGGCGCTCCTAGTGTTGCTGGCGCCCTGGGAAAGTTGAACTTCGTCGCCCTTTAAAGTATACTATTATCTTATTTATTTATTTTTTATTTTACAGTATAGGTACTCTACTATTCTGATTGATACTAAATATCAATAGTTTAATTTACAATGCGATAATTAAATAAGCGTGTCGTCGGTCATGATACTTTCCTTTGCCACAACAGAAACTATTTAACTGTCAGATATTCCTGAAAAATCTGACTCCATATTAGGGAATTTTCTGATTTTGACTGTCTTTATTTTGTTTAATTTATTCATTTTCCCATGTTTCTATTTGTATTTATTTGGAAAGTCTTACTAGCACTTGGCACCCTAGGCGACTGCCAGTGTTGCCGGTGCTTTGGGATGGCCCCGGCCTTAAATAAGGATCTGACATTAATTTGGGTGGCACAGGGTCGACTACTATGAGTTTTCTTTACTTTCTAAAATAATATTAAGACAATAAGACTCAATAACCACAAACAACTTTATTAAGTAAAATAAACAAGTATAATTAATACATAATGTACATTTATTTAATGTGAAAAGGGATACAAGTTGTATATACATGCACGCATCATAATAATCTTATTTACACATTATTAAAAACCTCGAACATTTGTGATGTAATAAATATCATAATTCTTTTAAAATTTATTTACATCTGGTGAGAGCACTACATATTCTGGTAATCTATTCCATAATAATACTCCACGGGTTTTATTAATTTTTATTCCTCTCTGTAGCAGTTCTAGGATAATTGCTAAAAAATAAACCTTGCATATACAAACACACATCATAACAAATCTATTCAAATGGTTCTTATGACGATTGAACTCCTTCTTGTTATTTGTGTTGTAAACACGACGTTTCGGCCGATCCATTTTTCGGACTTCAGGTGTAAAATCTGAGTGTGATGGGTTAAACAGAAATTATGTTTAAAGGGGCGGGGGGCGGATAGCCCTTATAGCGCATGGCCCTGGTGTTTCTGTGTCTTTGTCCTGTCGTGTTTAGATTTGTTGAGAACAAATAACAAGGAGTTCAATCGTCCGAAGAACCATTTGAATATTAATGACCCTTCTCAAAACTATAGAAAATATCATAACAAATATTTACACAATATTGAAACGTTAAGCACATTGATGTAATAACTATCATAATTCTTCTTAAAGTATATATCTAAATCTGTTGATAGCACTACATATTCTTGTAGTCTATTCCATAGTCCTTCAACAACTCTTTTACTAAAACAGAATTTTCTGATATTTAATCTGCTTCTTTCTACTTTTACAGTATGTTTATGGCCTCTTATTGAAAGAAAGGAAGGAAACATGAATGAGTCACTGCCACATCAGACCGAAAACGACAAATTGAATAAAATTTTAAGTCTGGTCCGATGCGATTTGGAGACGGTTCGGCAGGAGAAGTTGGTGGAATTTTTGGCCAGTAAACCGAATTTCTCCCGTGCGATTATGATCAGAAAAGGCCGTGAGATCATGAGAAAAGATCTGGTTGGAATTGAAGAAGGGCCGAACGGGTTTTTAACGGACATTTTCCACCCGGTTTTTGCTGTTACTCCTTCGAGACGATGCATTGTGGTGAAAGAAGATCTGTTGTGCAATGGCGAGGGCAAATGTCGACGCAAATGCGGAGGGATCGGAAGCTGTATTCCAGGTTGGTCTTTTCTTGCATTCTTTACACAAAAATCCTATTTTCATTATTAACTTCAATACCCACCTTATACCACCTCAATACCTACTCACAGGCAGAAGGGGTTGTAAAGTCCTCAGCTTGTGAGTGATTACTATTTGTAGCTTGCTACCAAAAGAAGGTTTGACTGGAAAGAAAGGAACGCGAAGACAAAACGATGTTTACAGTAGCACACCCTTGGTACTAATGATCGGGTCTTTAGTCCCCACGTGTGTGCTTCTTTATTTCTGCTTGTGCACGCATGACTGAAACTCACTTCTGTCATGGCTTAGAGGAAGGCAAGGGACGATAATTCTAGGTAGTTATCTCCCTTGTATTTATTTAGTGTCGGTGCAATATAACAGGAGTGGGATGCTAGATGGGCCAGTTGGCATGGTCCTACAATTTTGAGGGGGCCTACTTGCTTGCCATTACCTTTTTTATAAATCATTCTAGTTCTTTTATTCAAATAGTTTTCCCGACAATCGAACTCCTTCTTGTTGTTTGTGTTGTTAACAGGACGTTTCAGTCAACATGTTGATATGTGCTGCCAAATGTATTAGTCAGACAAGTGCACAGTTCAACCCGATGTGGCCTCCGCTACTCAACAGGGACAAGGTATTGAAGCCCAAACCCGACAAAGCAAGGATAAAGAAACACCAGAATCCT
>VCCN01004206.1:2001932-2013628 GCA_006491835.1 Architeuthis dux | reverse complement strand
AGAGAGTGAGAGAGTAAGAGAGTGAGAGAGTAAGAGAGTGAGTGACACAGTTCTTACCTGGGATGTTCATGTTTTTCACAACAGCGGTATTCTTCAACATGTCAGAAGATTCTTTCTCAAAGATTCTGCTCAGACATTCCTTGGAAAAACTGAAGAACAAAAAGAGGAAGTTTTTTTTAGAGACAAATACTTTGATGTGAATGTTAAGTAACATTTAAAAAAAAAAAAAGCTTATCAAATAAAAAGTACAGTAATACCCTGCTTAGTGCAGATTTGCTATAGCGCTTGTTTTCAATGTTTTTAGTAATGCTAAATTTCCAAAATAAATAATGATAAAAGACAGCATCATAGTCTCCAAAATAACTGTAATACTTTACACTTTGGTTAATGTGCAAGGTGTATGAAAATAAACATAGCGATATTTCACCAGTTTCGGAAAAGAAACTAGATAAGATACACAGCACTAATCCATTCCATCTTGTTGAGGTTCAACAATGACATATTTTAAAATGATCACAGGCACAATATTTTCAGTGGGATAACACTATGATAACAATTGTATGCTAACAAGTAAGAAACTAGGATTCACATTCATGCATTATCACACACACACACACACACACACACACGTCCCTGTCAATCGATAAATTCACACAATTTTAAGCCATCATGACTGGAAAATGTCCTGCAATGCCAAGTACTCAAAGCTCATACCTCTATTTATGCTATGACCAGTTGCGTATAACGGTTATCACAGAGTGTGTTACCATTCTGAATCTAGTCTGGCAGAGGTATTAATAAAAAAGAAATAAACAGAAACTTAAAGCTATTCCTGTGCAGATTACAACTTGCAATCGATATGAATTGTCATAAATAAATAAACTGAATCTTTAATATTCTATAAATTGCAATATAAAAAGATGAATTTTATCTCGTGCATTTAATTAAAAATAAAAGCATAAGATAATTTTTCCACTTGTATTGTGGGGAGGTGGAGACATCAGTTTTTTTTTCACAATCCCAAAGTATCCAACTACAAACTTTCGAGGCAAAACAATATTTTAGTCTTATTTTCAAATTCATTGCATTATTTCCATAATCTCCGGAACAGGATTCAAATAAAATTTCAACCGATTTGATTTCCCCGGGGAGTTATCTTTATTGAAATGTAAATATTTTAAAATCTGGGTGTGATTTGTCTAAAAATGTTGTATGCAAATTATTATGTCCCATTGTAACATAAGCAACTTTTCAAAGACAAAAATCTCTGGTTCTATACATTAGAGAGAATTAATTTTTTTATATCAAAATCTTCTCCAATTATTTTTCTTATGAATGGCACAAGATCACCACTATAAAATTAACATAGTATACAAATTTTGGTCGTTTTTATTGACGCATGTCACCAGGTCAAAAGTGTGCCAGACTGGACTTAATCTTACTTTCTGGGTGTGTATTATTAGATTTGAAAACAAATTATGACAGGATTATATCATGATACCGCAAGGAAATTAAGTTTCAGTTAATGAATTTCCAATGTATTTATACATGCATTTTCTCAACACGAAAAGGAACACTCAAGGTGTGCTGTTTGATTATCGCCCACCTTGGACCCTTATTGTTATCACACTCCCATCATTACACCATCCGCCAAGGGCCACATCAAAGCCTAGAATTTATTCTTTATTTCCAATCTGTGATGTTCGCTCACTGCTGTAGACCAATGGTCAAAGTCGTGATAAAAAGCAATTAAACAATTTCTTAAAATCCATTTAAGGTGAAAGATAAATCTGAGTTAAAACTGGCAATAATTGCCAGACTTATCAAGGCCTGGCTTTAAAAATGTCTAGAATTTTCAGGTAAACTGTATATGCTCCAAAAAGTATAAATATACACTGTATTGATTAGATATTAACACATGAAAATAGAAGACATTAGTTTTTTTACTTGTATCTTTCTGTAATTCTTGTTGGTCTTACAAATGTAAAATATGGTAATATTCTTTACAATGTATTCATCTGATATTAAGACAATAAAAAATCTAGCCATTAAAAATAGCCATTCTATCCTGGCAGCATTAAAAAAAAAAAAAAAGTTAATCTTGATTTACAAATTCAGTTAGAAAAAACAACTCACTCTGACTGTTCAGCTTCTGATTCCCAGATCTCATACAAAACAATTCTTCCAGAATTTTTGTAGGATCGTACTGTGGCACTGAAAGAAAAAGAAAATAAGGAAACATTATCACATCTAATGTATATCTGTGTTATGTACAGGTTTTTTTAAAAGATTGAACCAAATCTTTTGAAATTTGACTAAAAGAAAGCTATTTTGGGGGAGCAAATAAATTTCAATTTTAACGGTGTCCCAAAAATGTACAAACTACTTAATCTAATGAGTCACAACACACAATATATCAATCCTTGTTGCATATAGGGCTGCATAGCCGCAGACCAATCAGAGTACCCAATCTCCATTGCCGAAAGCATCTTCAATGGGAACACTAGCATCAGAACTAGACCATGTATCAATTGGCACCAGGATGCAGTGTGGGGGACAACGACAAGACGGTTGAAGCAGTGTGATGGTTAGGGAAATGTTCCACTGGGAAACACTGGGTCCTACCATTCATGTGGAAGATACTTTGTTGCGTACCACTTACTCAACATCATCGAAGACCAAGTACACCCTTCCAATACCTGTTTTGGCAAAGTCTGTGAAATAAAGACTTGACTATCTCCCCCTTATCATTTTATAAAAATTCAAAGTTCAGATCCAATTCATTGAACACAAGAAAAGGTGAAATTTAAAATCCTAGATGAAAACAACATTTAAAAAGAAAGTTATATTCAAATACTTACATTAAACATCCTTGTACTGCTCCAAGATCTTCAAGATAAGACTTAACAATCACTTTAAAATCGTTCTTCAACTCCAATTTCACGTTAAAATTTCTTTGGAGAAGGAAAATCTGAAAGTACAAACATCATTTTTCATTCATTAGATTTAAGTCTTTTACTTTGAAACAATTGTTAGACAATAAGAAAAATTACCATAAAATTTCACTCACTGATTGATTTGAGCAATTTAGATCAGTGTATCTTAAATTGTTTCAGTGTCATTCATTAAATTTCATGTTTTTTTTTTAATTATTATTTTCATCTTATTCTCCTTTGTGTATAACTTTCATTCATTTTGTATCCTGAGCAAAAAGCATGAATTAACTCAGTTCTTAAGTGTTTATTCAAGTTTTGTGAACATCCTAAAAATAAGTAAAGAAAACTATCAATTCCTCTACCACTTGCACTGGTAATATCAAAAGCACTCACTATTATTGGGTAATTTCAAAAGATGACGACATCAATATAGATAAATGTTGAAATTTAAAAATATAAATTCTATTTTAATAGTTTTGTAAAAATCAAGATATAGATCTATAGAAGGCACCAACCTGTTTATCAATCTCTTGTTCAGATTCGATATCCGTGTCTTCATCAATTAAGCCATCAAGATTAATCTGAAAGTGAAAAATAGAAATGTTTTAGTATTTGTGACATCATGTATCATTAATATTGGACCATTAGCCTCACTTTGTTTATGTACAGGCTGTTCATCAAGTCCTGCACCGGATTTAAAACTTAGACTCAAATTAGACAAAAGATAGAGCTATTCAGTTTATATAATATTTCCAAGATCAATTCTAAATTCATTTCAATAATCATCTCAATGTATATATAATTAAAACGTAAGCCGATTCCAACATGTCTGCCTTAAAACACTAAGTTATCTCCTTTTAATCATTGTCCATTCATCAAATTGTATGTAAAGCTTTTCATCTTTTAGGCTTCATGAATCAAAAAAGATGGCGGTCAGGTTGAAGTGTCATAAACGAATATTGCATTACGAAAGACCTTGAGCCATAATAGCTAAAGACCATAAAAATAATACTTAATGCCTCTCTGCTAAGCACTCAGCACAAGGACTAAGATTGAGGAACCTCTCCCCGAGGCTACACTAGTTCTTGTAAGATCACCAAATTTAAGCAACATCGAGCCTGGTCAGTAATTAGATGGGTGACCATCGGGAAATACTGTGTGCTGTACGGAGAACGAAGTTTCAACAAGCCTGGCAAGTCGGAAGTGGGTCTTATTAACAATTGCCTGTGTGTAGCTAACCCTGCGACACCCCCGATCATATGTCTTACATACATATCAACTGAAGAACAAAAATAGTTCTGAAATAAAAATGATCCATACTCTGTTTTCCAAACGATCCACCAAAGAAGCCAGTCTATCAACTTGGGATCCTAAACGAGATTCTGAAAAAAGAAAAAAAAAAAAAGAAAACAACTATTAAAAGAATCCATTTTTGCAAAAATTCTTATATTTTAATAACATAAATAATGGCATCCTTAAAACTAAATTATTTAACAACATTAGAGTAAAACAAAACATTGTGTAAATCAAGTACAGTCAAACCTATATATTAGTCGTAGTAGTATTATAACAAATATAAATCAAGCAAGAAGCAGAGAAAAATCAAAGAGGCAGCACACATCAAAATGTCGACTAAATGCATTAGCCAGACAAGTGTGGATTTCATCACGATGTGGCTTCCACTTCAAAAAAATCTAAACCCGTCAAGACAAGACACCCTTTAAACATAACTTCTGTTTAACCCATCACACTCAGTTTTTACACCTGAAGAAGGCCGAAGAATGGAAAGGAGTTCAATCGTCCGAAGAACCATTTAAATACAAATCATATATAAGAAATCCGATATATGTTGTTGAAAATATTTAATTCGAGTGCTCAACATATAAAAAAGTTAACTTTAGAATTAACACTATCATTTGGAGCTAATATTCTATATTGAAACACGTATGGACAGAGCTCCCGAAGCAGTGAAATGAACATTGTCAGCTCCAGGCATACGAGTTTCACCACAGATAACGCATTTCTGAGAACTGACATGCGGAATTTGAGATTAATATTATTCCGACCATCTTATCTTAAGCGATCTCAAATACCGACACAGCACGGCCGACACTGGTCACAGGGCCAATTTTCAAGTTCTGTCTTCACAATAAATTCATAGTTTCTTTGATATTCAGCCGGCCCGACCACCCGCTATCTTTTATAATGATGAATCGGCCCACCTGTACCCAGGCCAGACATGGACCAACTCATACAGGTCTCTCCCATGAACCACACACATACAAAAAAAACAAATAAAATTAATCACCATTTTTACTACTGCCGGTGTTCTGGGCGGATTTCCGAGGACGTCCACGACCTTTCCGGGGATAATGATCTTTGACAAAGCTTTTTAATAATATTCTTGGGATAGATTTTTTCGAAGCCTTTCTAGCGGACTTAGAAACCTTGTTGCTACCATTGGGAGTGTCAAATTTTCTTGGTCGGCCGCGTTTTTTCTTGACAACACTTTCATCATGACCTGACTGATCTTCTGCATACCATTCTAAATAATCTACTTCTACAAAAACAAAAAGAAAGATAATTAAACACCATACCATTCTAAATATTTTTCTACACACAAAAAAACACTATACCATTCTATATTTTTCTAAAAACAAAGACAATTTATTTGCACTAGGACAGTGCCTGTTCCAAAGGTGCATATTAGGAGTCATGAAACTCTCACTCCTGATTAACAAATGGTTATGGCAACCAGGTGTATACTTGACTTACTGGTGAGTAAGATTCTCACCGGAGACTTACTCTTTATTTCCAATCGTACTGTTTACTCATAGCAGCAGAATCAAAGTTGTGATAAAAAAATAACTAAAAATTAAGATGAAGGTAAAAACTAGTCAAAATTAATAAAAATCTTGTTACAATACTTCATCCAATAATGGGAATGAATAATAAAAATAATATTGCTGTTTTATTTTATTTTTGTTTTCTCCACCTGATATCCTCAGTCAAATGGTTCTGCCTGTTTTGATAGTTTCTAGAAAACTAGAAACTAGAAAATGACATACATTTTATCTCATTCATCCAAGTCTATCAGTCTTAATGATTCGTCGACAATTATACAGACCTTTTTAGTGATCACAGCCTAATAAAAAGGCGAGAGAAGTAACTTATTCATTGATCACCCCTTTTTCGGACCATAAGACTCGCCTTTGCAAACAGACTGAACCAGTTTCATAAAACTAGAGCAGTGTCTGTTCCAAAGGAGCATGTTTGGAAGGGGCCGGACTTTATGGTGTGTGGAGCAGCCTGCTATAATAGTCATGTAAAATAATTTCCCCCCTGTCGTACGAAACTAGTGTTTCAAAGTAGTTTGGTTACTTGTCAGTGTTGCCAATTTAGATATTTTACATCTAAATTTAGATTAATTCTAAAAAGCGAAAGTCAAGGGAGATAATTCATAGAAAGATCTATAATTTTATTATTATATTTCTCAAGAACCGCTGACCCAAACAATTTCAAAATAGACACTGCACTGCCTTGTGTGCTGACTAATATATCTGGCAAAAGTCAACTTTGTACAATGGCCAGTTATTGCAGTATACGCGTATGCACACACTTCTTCAATTGTAGTTGGATTTCTGCTGTCTCCTGTACAGCTTTTACCATTGGTATCTACTAATTAGAAACAGTCAACATTGGTTTCTTCAGTTTTTAAGTGGGTCTGGCTGACTAGGTGTGTATGTATCACGCATACAGGCTGCACCAATGGAGCTTGAGGACAGAAAATTTAAACATTGTCTACAAAAAAACCTGGGGTTTTTTTAACACCACCATAATAGGCTTTTAGTGGGGGTGGGGTTCACTTTACAAAGTAAGTTCATGCTAAATTGATTCCTTAGTTTGTGTCTGGCAACATTCACGTTGGTTTTTGGAAAATTTTTTTTGGTGATCTCTATCCAACGATAGACGAGAGAAGTAACTTATTCATTGAGCACCCCAAACACGGCATGCTGCCAAAAGACATTGGTCACGTGACGGTTTCTATCAAGTGACTAACCAAACCTGTTGGTTTTTACATTAGTTTCTGGAATTTTATCAGTAATGGAAAGCAATTTAAGATACGGTTCATTCCACACAATTTGCGTCATTGATGTAACACCAATCAATATTAGCAGTTTGGGAAGAAACAAATGCCTCGTCGACTTTGAACCAGTTCTTGCATTTACTGGCAATAAAGACAAAGTTTACATTAACATTTAATTCTACTAATAAACCCAAGTGACCACCTTTGCGGAGTGGTGCTTGAACCGCTACATTGTTTAACAAGGAGTCATTGGGATTATACAGAATATTTAGAATGGTATTGTGCTTAATTTTATTGAGGATAAAATATCCTCAAACCAACTAAAATTATGTACATCAAGATCGAATAAATCTGTGTGATTTGCAACTGTTACATCATAAATAGAACCCCCATCCTAAAACATAATGTAAGTATAATGCTGAACTAGATCCTTAATTTGTGTACATTTGCTGTGACATTGAAAGAGAATGTTGTGACGGCATTAGAGAACATTTACTCTTAGGTGTCAAAATTATGGGGAAACTTTTCCCCCCTTATCCTGTGTAGCCCGACCCGCTAAAAGCTTAATTAAAGAACAAAAAATTGCATGTGCAGTTTCTATGATTATAACAATTATGAGGAAAACTTTACAAATAATCTAATCGTACACCCAAATAAAATCTATGGATTCCTTTAGTGAGAGAGTTGTGCACTATGGGAATAAAATATCCAACAATAAACCAACTAAAATTATACACAATACCATTCTAAATAATCTTCTGCACAAAAAAAAATAAATAAATAAAAAATATAAATACCATAAGTACCGTCGGTTTCCTCGGTAGTCATTACCACCTGGGGTTTCGGAGGACGTCCTCTACGTTTCTGGGGATAACCCTCTTCATCAAAGGTATCTAAGTATACACTTGGTTTTCTGGAGGACTTAGAAACCTTGTCGGTGCCATTGGTAATGCCAGGATATTTTTTTGGTCGACCGCGTTTTTTCTTGACAACATTCTCACCCTGATCTGTGTCACCCGCTTCACGTTTCTTTGGCAATTTCGGTGGCCGACCACGACCTCTTTTTACTGGAACTGCATCTTTCTGTGCCTCAATCTCATTATCGTTACCTTCTTCACCCGATGTTCTAGTATCGACCTCTTCACTTTTTGTCACTGTGATATCCTCCATCGCATCACTATCAAATTCCTCGGTTGTAGACAAGTCTTCTTCTGCAGATGGTGATTTATCTTTGGTAGGGCTATCGCAAGAAAAATCAGACTTCTTTCGGCCCATTACAAGCCGAGATAATTCTGGAGAAAATAAAAATAAATTTGTTTTAAAACATGCTTACAAAGTTACAATTAAATTTGATGTAAAAATCTTAAAGTATAAAAGGTCCCCAGCAGAAAACGGTTGTGAGAGTGAGTGAGACAGAGACAAAGGTAACTAGTTTATTAGGACTTAATTTTTTATCTTTATTTTAACCATAAAATTCTTAAAACGTTATATATTTTCAGTAATTAAAAAAATAAGTTGTGCCAAAACTCTAGTACAAAACCGTATAAAATTTTCCCAGCCCTAATTTTCGTATAAAAAACAAATATTCATTAACTAAATTATAATTTGTACCAAAAGTCTAGAATAAAACCGTATGACATTTTTGTAACTAGTTGTTTATTAGGACTTAATTTTTTATCTTTATATTATTCAAACCATAAAATTCTTTAAAAAAAAATGTTATATTTTCAGTAAGTAGGTGCCCAAGAACCTGTATAACAATTTATTCTAATCGGTTCAGCAGTTCCAAAGATCAATATTTTTTAAAAATATGTTTACATATAAAATGTAAACAAACAATCCGATCAGCCATAACTAAAAATAAGATTTTCCCCAATTGTATACCCCCCCCACCCCGTAGAATCTCTCCACAAGCCTACATACAAAATTTCATTGAAATATATTACGGAATAACAAAGTTATCCAATTGAGGACAACAACAGACAGACACCCATAGCGAATGATAGTCCCCGGCTTTTTATCTTCCAGAGAAAAAAAAATAATAATCATGGTATAAATACCTGTAGGTATACCTAGAATAGTGTGGTTAATTTGTTCCAAAATTTTCCGTACTGTTCAAGGTCTTATAATTTAATGTGTTTTTATTTTTTCAGCTTATACTTAGTTACATTAATTTGTAGAGCAATACTGTACTAAATATCAAAACCTGCACTAACCAAGGTATTGCTGTATATTATAATAGGATTCCTGTTTGTATGTATGTTACCATAACACAGCAAAAAGCCATCCTAAAACATAATGTAACTATAATGCTGAACTAGATCATTAATTTGCGAACATTTGTGTGACGTTGAAAGAGAATGTTGTGACGTCATCAGAGAACATTTATTCTGATCACACTCTTAGGCGCCAAAAGTGAGGGAAACCCCCCCCCCAGGTGTCAAAATTAAGATGACCCCCCCCCCTCTAAAAGCTTAACGAAAGAACAAAAAATTTCTTGCAAAATTTCTATATGATTATAACAATTATGGGAAAAAACTTTGTGCACTATTGGAATAAAAGTAGTATTAACAGCTGTAAAAATGGCATAAAAATTAAATGGTCTTAGTATTGGGAACTCTCAGAGGAAATCTTTAAAAGAATTTAAAGCATAAATTCTTTTGCTGTTAAATTAATTTTTATTTCATGCTCTGTGATTGTAATGTTTTTAAAAAAATGGTGACAATATTTTATAATGAGATGCCCATAGAGCCATTATAAATAAAGATTCACTTTAGTCAACCCGGTCGAAAAAGAAAAAAACCTAGAACCTTTCAGGAATTTGTTAGTTTTAGAAAAAGAAAAACGAATTTTGTAGGCTTTACGAGGGGGTTATATTTATAACGTAACTGTATGGTAAACTGGCCCTTACTTTCATTAAGTTTTTTTTTTTTTTTAAATACTTTCAATAAATGAGCAAGTCGAGATTTTCACACTAGAAATAAATACCGCCAAATATTAAGAATAACCCAACACGCCCCCAGTTAGCCACTTATACTAGAAAGAAAAAGAAAGCCCACCCTTTTTTTGAAAAATAAAATAAAAAAAATTTAAATAGACATTTTGTACATAAACTCAAAGACACAGTTGGCTACTAGACAGGGGTGCCAAATCAGCCATCTTCCGGCTAGATCTAGCGGATAAAAATCGGCGTTAGCAGATAGCCGAAAATCTGGCCATTTAAAAAAAATAATTAGCCGATTTATTTTCATAACTAACTTAAAACATTTAATATTGTTAGCCATAAATGGAAAAGATTTAGCCAATTTTAGCAACAAAAAACAATCAAAGTAAGGATCACCCAGTTTAGAGCCAAAAGTTACTTTATGAAAAAACGAAAAATTTCACGAAGAAACGAAGGTCAGGATTAGGCAAAGTAAATCAAACTATATAGGGAAAATATTTGTTCATAACATCGATAAACCTTATATTAATCGAAAAATTTTGCTCCGAGAATAAATTTTTTTTACAAATCTAGTAAATTTAATAAGTAAATGTACAATTTTAGCCATTTTTTAAAAACAATTTTTGACGGGAAACAAAAAAACAAATTTGAATTGTCAACAAAGCTACAACAGACACTTAAAAAAAAAAAGTCCATATTTCGCCTATTTGAAACATATATTGGACTATTTTATTTTTTTTACACGACATGTTAGTATTATTATGATCTATTCATTTTTAACAAACTCAACATTATTCGATCACCAGAGCCAAGACGGCATGGGCATAAATTGGGCACTTGCCCGGGGCCCCCGCGATTTAAGGGGCCCAGAAATACATTTATAAAAAAAAAAAAATAAAATGTTTTAGGGGGCGATGGGGTTAGGGACCCCAGTACATTTCTTTGCCCCAGAGATGCACGGGGAGGGGGGTCCTAAATGTTCTCAAAATGACCCGGTCGATCACAAAAGAATAAGAAATCTACGTCTCGCACCAGACACACAAGAAGGCGTAAAAAAAGAAATGGGTTAGAATTTATTTTTGGGGGGGTGGGGGGTGAAATAAAAAATAAAATAAAAAAAGGGACTATATTACTGCCTCATGAGAATTACAAAAATTAAGTTGTTTTTTAAACTAATTTCCTATAAAAAAACGGGATCAGTTTAAAAGCAAAACAAAAACATTAAAAACAAAACACTGTACGACGAGGGTGGAAAATAGAAATGGATTTTACCGCCATTCCAATGTTGCCAATTTAGCAACTTTTTTTATTATTATTAATTTCTCAAATATGGGAGTCCAGTGTTGACAATTTTTTTTTCTTTCTAATTTTAATAAATATGGTAGTCCAGTGTTAAAATAATGTTTTTAAATAGATTTTTCGAATGTGGGAGTGAACAAGCCCACATTTGAAAAATTAAATAAAGGAATCCGTTCTTTCAAGATTGATTTGTTATTTAAAGTTACTTTACTTTCTTTACCTTAAATATACTTACAAGACATTTAGTGATCTTAGAGAAAGTCAGTAGTGTCTTGTGCTATTTTCTTTATTGGAAAATGATAAACTGAGAAAAACTGTCGAAAGATGTGGGTATCCGGTTATTTTTAATTTAGAGCTTTTTGAAGACATGAACTAGATTACTGCGTCAGGAAACTCAATTTAAAAAAATAAATTTAGAAAGAAAAACAGA
>VCCN01004206.1:1926643-1951473 GCA_006491835.1 Architeuthis dux | reverse complement strand
TTAACACAATGAAGTTAAAAGCCATTAATTTCTTCTTTATATCAGAATATTATGCACCATGAATTTGTCTAGGTACAACGGAAACAGTGTATTCGACATGACAAAATGTTATCGTAATTTCTTTTAGAGGTGCATTCAGGGATTTTCAACATTCTGGATTTCTGTGATAAAGAACAAATTAATGGCTTTTAACTTCTATATTTAATAACCAATGAATTTGTCTAGGTAAGATGGAAACTGTGCATCCGATGTGCCAAACTTTTCGACATTCTTTGAACAACAATATCATGCATGTATATCCCATTATTTATATGCTCAACAACAACAGTATTTTACACACCTCGGGCCAAGGATTACCAAAGATTTACACGGATGATGTTGTTAGAACAGGAGAAAAGAAATGATACCTATTTAGTATTCTAAATATGAGAATTTATTTTAAAAAATAAACAGAGTTTTTTATTTATCATCTGAGAATAGTTGAGGTTTTATCCTGGATGACACTATTTTAAGCCAGTTAAAAAAAAAAGGGGGAAACTCAATGTAGTAATATTATTGTTTAAACCCCCCCCCCCCAAAAAAAAAGACATTGAACAAGAATATTTTAACATAAAATAGACATATTAATATTGGCATCGGCCAAAGCCCATATCGGACAACCACTAGTTTTAAACATAAAGAATCTAGTCATTAGTCTGTTGAGACCCTATGAACACAATGCTGCCTTATGTTGGAGAATCGACTGATCTGACGAATATTGAACTAAACTTGAATTAACACCTTAGTTTTGGGAGTCGACATACGCCAGCATATAAAATAAAACCGTTTTTATTTTAAGAATTGAGGAGAAAAAAAAATGTAACTCACATCAAGAGGTCGATATACTAAATGCACTGTTTGTGCTCCTGCTGTCATAAAAATCATGGCCACTGTTAAGTGCTTCAGATATGTCCCCCAGGATACGCCAGCCGGCATTTTCTCACAATTAAAGATGTTGTCTAAAGAAAATTTTGATCACGTCTCGCTTGTCGAAGAATTGATTGCTGCTTCTTGTTGTAGGGCTTCCGTGATTTTCCTTTTCTTGTAAACTTTATCTGCATTGAAAATTAAGAAAATTAAACATTGGTAATAAAAATTTACTTTTCTGGCAAAGTAGGACAACTTAACTGTCAAAAATGTATCACATCATAAGAACTGATTTGACCGATCACCGCTAAAGAAGCTAACATGGAAATGACGGTTTGAGTTTTTTTATATTAAATCAAGTATTGTAGACCAGTTTTATTAATTTTTGCTATTTACCTTCATTTTAATTTATAGTCTTTTTAAAAAAATTTTTTAAAAAATCCAAAAAAAAATCACTGTAAAATGGTTTACAATAAATGTAAACGAATAATAGCTTTATTTACCAAGTTGAATTGTAGTTAAAAAAAACTAAAAGTTAAGACGAAGGTAAATAGTTAAAAATAAAAATGGTTTACAATACTTTGTCTAAATAAGAAATAAAATAAAATAATCGATCGCTTTTTTTTTTTACTAAAACCAAAACACTGCCATTTCAGCCTTACTGAAATTATGTTTAAACAAACTAAAAATTAGGATCAATGTAAATAGTAGTAAAAAATTAAAGGGTTTACAATACTTTATTTATTAAAAAAAAAAAAAAAAAAAAAAAAAATCGTTTTATTTTTAATACTAAAACTCAAACAGTCATTTCCTTGCCGGCTTAGTACTCTAGTAAAAAAAAATGTTAGCTTCTCTAGCGGTGATCGGTCAAATCAGTCTGTATGATGCAATACATTTTTGACGGTTAAGTCACCCAACTTTGTCCTATTTTCTTTATTTAAAGATACAAGTATTAGCTTAGTTTTTGCTGGCCGTGTTTTTGCTTCTTAACTTTTCAGCATTCTATAACATCATGTTCAATTTTTGTTGTTTATATGTAAATTCAAACAAATGTTTTTCTGTCTACAATTTGATTTGATATGTCATTTTCTGGGTAATCTTTGGCCCTACGTGTGTCAAATATGGTAGTTAAACATCATATTAACACAATAATAAAGTTAACAGTCATTAATTTGTTCTTTATCAGAATACTGCACACCGTGAATTTGTCTAGGCACACGGTAAACGGTGCATCCGATATGCCAAACTTTTCGACATTCTGGTTGTGTATTTTGTCATCTTCAGGATTTACAAAGATCCTTTGAACAACATCATGCATGTATATCCCATATAAAAATATTTTCAAATTTCATGTTAGGTGGGCGGTAGCTTGTTTTAATCTCTTTAAAATGTGATGGTGGGCAGTCAGAAAAAAAAGTGTTGAATATCCCCATGGTCTACAAATTGTTAACACATAAAAACAACCAACAGAAATTCAACGATATACAAGAGAAGCAATATGATGTGTCATTTCTTAGAATGTTTATAGAAAATATATAAACAAAATTAGTGCTACGTCTGTCCCATAATAATTGTCACATTTGTATAGTATAAATGTAACAACTATTATGGGACAGAGGTATTTTTTTTGTTTAAGTAAAGTGTTTTATCACATTGGCACAACTGCATAAAGTTATTTGTTGAAGTACAATATCAAATAAATTAATATAAAGTTAAACTCTTCTGAAGAGGCAAAGAATTTTCTGTAAATCATTCTACAAAATCTGGGATTTGCAGATTTATCTTCTTTGTATTTACACAAGAAATCATTGTCTAAAAGAATAAATTAACAATTTAGTCCTGTTGCTGTAAAAAGGGTTCTGCAGGAATTTTTGAATTGACTAATGAAACCCATTGGACATTCTAGAGGGACCTTCAGTGATTGATTTGTTTAGCGGCATATCGACCCTTGATGGGTCATTTAATGCCAAAATCAGTTTAAAATTCACCCAAAAATAGAGTCTTGCGACTTTGGTGAAAGAAAAGGTGGCTCCCTGGTTGGGAGGGGGGGTCTATCTCTCTGCAGGGGATGCAGTCGGCACATTCTAGGCTCCAGCTGACAGGGCCGGGATCTTCAGTGAGTAAGAATATCTTGGGTAGACATTTTAGATTAGTTGCAAAATATTTTAGCACCATTTTTCATAATTGCGGATTTTTACGAGTCCGAAAAAATGTTTTCAAATATGGGAATATTTCATGCGGAGTAAAGTTTACAAAAGGACCATCTGCCTCAGAGCAAATAATTTTGAACTGTTTACAATCAAATGTCATAAACCCTTATTTTAAAAATGAAACACCCGTGGGGACTGATAGCTATGACGTAGGGGAGGTAATCTACTCCAAAATTTCATGACTTCTTTTATATCCTATTGAACACCCTTCCACAAACTTTCATTTCGAACTTTGGGAGATATTGTGGGTACAGACAGATGGAAAGAACAGTCAGGACTACATAAAACGCTCCGATCTGAAAATTAAGATATTGTTCTTTAATACCACCAATCCCAACAAAATTTTAAATTATTAAAATTTTATAATTTTTGCCAAAACAAAGGGGAGATAATTCATAACTGGAAGTATAATTCATGTAAGATGTAGCTCTGCAAAAGTGGCGGAAAGTGAGTTCCCACTTTATCGTTATAGTTACATCGTAAATAGAACCCAACTATAAAAAAATTCCGGATGGTTGTAGAGTCTAATGGATTGAAAACATCTAAAATTGAATTTGGGTTTTGGGGGTGGGGGGACCCCACCTTGTCCAGGAAACAGGTTCAAAAAACGAATCTTGACTGCAGTCATAAAAATGAAAGTAAGGATTGTGACACCATCATTGTAGATAACTTTAAGCTATTGTTAAATTTAAAAAGAAAAGAAAAGACATTTCACAAAATGAAGAATCATGATATTTGATTTGTCTACTAAGTTCGACATCTGAGAATTGAAAGAAATCAAAAAAGTCACACTCACAGAAATTGACTTCTCCCACGTGCCAATTAATCATAGAAAATTCCAAAGTTGCACCCAACAAGAAAAACAAAGGCATGAAACGATAGATTCCAAATGTTCTTTTCCCAGGCCACGCATTCAAAAACGCTTTCAGTGTCTTACTATATATGAACATTCTGCAAAGGGAAAAAAAAAAGAAAGTTTAATCAAATAGGTTTGTGTGCATGTATGTGTTTTTTTTGTTGTTTTTTTTTAAGGGTGGCCAGAAGGGGAGATAATCTGAGCTTTATCCCTGAGACTTACCCAACAGAGACATTGGAATAGCATTGAGTTTGGAAATCGAGCAAGTCCGGAAGCAGAGGTACAATGCCAGCCTCTTGACGCTGGTATTGAACCTCTGCCCCCGGACTAGCTGGATTTCCAAATTTGATGCTATTCCAATGTCTGTGTTGGGTAAGTCTCTGATATAAAGCTTGGATTATCTCCCATTCTGGTCAAAAATGGTCAGAGAGGCAAGAAAGTTCTAGAATGTAATTGTATTCTCTGATCTCTCTATAACTGTCTAATCTTTTTAAAAATAAAATAAATCATTCAATGTATTTAAAAAGAAAAAAAAAGTCCAAGATATTTTTCATTTAATAAGAAACGGGTGTTGGAAATGTTACCAAGCTAGTTTTGCAGACCATTACTTCTGTAGTGAGCTTGATTCTCACTGGGTGCCCTACAACTGTGACCTTGTGCTAGACTAAGCCAAGCATAAAGGAGTGATAAGAGTATAAGTCTTAGTTTTTACCATCCTATAAACATTTTTTTTTAAAACCCCAAACCAATTGTTAAATCCATAAAGTAAAAGAATCTTGTTGATACAATATTCTTTTTTGTAGTTTAGTAATTCCTCTCCCCAGTTATGGGTAAATATCAGGGCAGACTGGGCTCTTCGGCCATAGTTGGCAACCAGTCTAGGGGAAGGACAGCCCTGATTCCAAAACCAGGGAGTGAAGCCCCCCTTAAAGTGAATGGATGCCAACTTTAACTTCCTCAGCTTCTGCAGCCAAACGTATCATCACATCCCACTTTCATTTGTACTGCATCAGTGAGGGGGGTGGGGTGGATTCTGTCAACTGGGCAACCCAGGAGAGGCTGTGCCCTGGAGGATAGTTACTCACCACTGTGTGTGTGCACGTGCATACACTTTGGTTTTGGAAATTACAGCATGAAATTTAAAATCTGGCAAAAATCAACATATTATTCGATTTTAATAAAATTTCGATACTTATTTATTAAAGGATGAATTTTAAAAAAAAGATTTTCCATTCCTAATTTTGGAGAAGATTAATTTTTTTTCATATGATTTATTTATTCTATATAACTAGGTTTTCATTGATTTTTACAGATATATCCCTCTGGATACTAATTATGTTTACCTTATTTAAAATAATATCCAGGAAAATATGGAATGAAACTTTTATTTTGGGATTAAAAAAAAAACCCAGGAAAATTAAGAAAGATCATTTTTTTTTTTCAACAAATGTTTAGTTGTATTGGAAATTCAGTCTTTTGATCTGTGAAATTTCTTTTATTTCACTCAATATTTAAAAAAAAGATTTTTCTGCATTTTTTTTTTTTAATGTGGAAAACATTGAATTTATAACAGTCAAAATGTATGTTATAATTAATGAAAATATATCGTTTTGTTCAGACATAAATTTGGGCTATTTTATTTCTTGAAAAAAAAAAAAAATCAAACAGAATTTAAAAAATTTTGATTAGGATTTTAAAATCAGGTGTCAATTTTCTGGTAAAAATTTTTGTCCAATACCTAATGAATTATATTGCATTTCAGACGATATTTTTCACTTTATTTTTGATGCAATGATTATTTTTGTTTCAGACGTTTCAATGAGGATTAAATTGGAAACAAACAGTTTAATTACAGAAACAAATATTGACAAATGCTTTCATAAATTGTATAAACAACATTGCAGGTTTATAACAGAGTCTGTTTTTTTTTTAAAGAAGTTATCTACTGTGTTCGTTGACAGTTTTGTTAGATCCACAAATATACAGCAACGACAGGTACCAAATGTGATATTTAGCTATCCCCCCCCCCCAATCAAAACTTTAAAGAATAACATTTTACCGGATTGTTTAGCTTTAGAGAAAAGGATCAAATGTAGAATCCAGACCCTAAAATTGATTCAAGTCAAAAGGCACAAATTTTCAGTTTACACATCAACCATCAAAATTTAATTTAAATTAAAACAAAAATTTTTGTGAAGAAATAGTAATTGTTTGTAAAAAAGGGAGGTAACTTCAGTAGACAATTATTTAAGCTGCCAACTCATTACGGAACAAATGAAAGCAGAAAACTTTAGTTACAAAGGATATAATTTAGGGTTAGGGGTTGGGGTTGCAATTAACAATAATAAAAGATTAAATATTTCTTTCATATTTGTAACACTAAAATGAATATACAGTTGAAACAGAGAGTGCTCTGGCAATGCCGCTAGAAGATCTGGCAATCATTACCTTTCCCCGTTTCCATATGGCCGCTACTTCAGCAGGAATCGCCTGAAGTCCTCTGCTGCTGTTGATGGTGAACTTAAAGCCAAAAAAAAGAGACAGGAAGATTTCTCAGAACAGCATTTTCATTTTTTTAGTGGTCTACTGATATCGGGCAATTTCATGTCGTTTAAGAGACTAGTGGACTTTCTTTTTTTAATTCAAGCAAAAGCTTGATAAATACTAATGTAAGGGTTAGGGATTGTTGCATTAGTGATAAGGTGGTGTTTAGCCAGACACCTTATGCAGTCGGTGTCATTGAATGTTATATTGACTAGGTCCCTGAAAGTTATGTCCAGTTGTGGTAATAAATTTCTGTTGAGTTGGGAATTGGGAAAATACATGTAGGTGCAGAAGGCCTAGACATACCACGCCTAGGTATACTTCCTTCAGCAATTTTAACTTCAGAAAGTGGAAAAAATGTTGAAATTGTCGTCTGCTTCTTTGACTTTAAATTCTCCGCCATCAGCAGCAGGCCACGACGCGGCAGATTCCTGGATGGGCTGCTTATAGCGGAATCATCAGTCATCATCAGCTGAAGCAGTGGCCATATGGAAATGGGACAGGTAATGATTGCTGAAAATCTGAATGAAATTCATTGAGAACTTTGAGATATCTTGCAGAGAGGAACAAAAAAAAAAAAATGGCGATAAGGGTTTTTGACACATCACTACGACGTAGGGGGAGGTAATTGTGCATGGATCCACTCAAAAACTTAACCAGTTCCTTTGCCTATGTCCACCCTTCTGAATTTGAATAAAATTCCTTTAGAACTTGGAGATATCTAGTGGAGAGGAAAAAATGCGAACCAACAGACGTGACCAAAAACATACCTCTTTCCAACTTTGTCGACAGTCGTAAATTAATATAAAACAATGACTGAATAATTTTTCTTTGACCTGAAGTACAACTCAGATGCCATAGAGAGAGTTCAGAGGAGAGCCACCAAGATCATTCCGAGATTGGGAAATATATCCTACACTAAAAGATTAAAACAACTTAATCTAGAGACCCTTGAATACAGAAGAATACATGCTGACCTACTAGAGTCTAGAAAATTTCCTCTCGGTAAGAGTAGCAAACGCATGGAACAGCCTAAGTGAAAAGATGGTTACATCTGAGGATATCAATATTTTTAAACATAATCTTTGTTCTGATATCGGACATACCAAATTTAATTACTATTTTTCTTATTAGTTTAAACCCAGCCCAACTACACTGAAGCTGGCTTAATGACGCAAAAAAAAAAGGCCTATTTCAAGTATATTCATCATTTCTGTCACTTTCTATAGTTTTGGGAAGGGTCATGAATATTCAAATGGATCTTTTCTATAGTTTTGAGAAGGGTCACGAATATTCAAATGGTTCTTCAGATGATTGAACTCCTTGTTATTTGTGTTGCAAACACGACGTTTCGGCCGATCCATTCTTCGGCCTTCTTCAGGTGTAAAATCCGAATGTGATGGGTTGACTTGAAGGAGTTCAATCGTCCGAAGAACCATTTGAATATTTTTGTCACTGTTTCTCTACACGAACTCATGTAAATAGGAAGTAAACATTTCTTTTTTATTTGTCTGCGTAATTCATCATGTACATCGTCTATAATAGCTACCTCTCTTTTTTTGCGAACCTTATCCAAACAATTACCCCTTTCATGTAGTTTTGAAGGGTTCCTGGAAGAAATGCACGTGTTTAGGGGTGGTTGTTGTTATAATAACCTTGAACAACTGTGTCGTCACGTTGTGTTACGACGGTGTAAACCGATGGAATGAATGTCAAATACATTTTGTGTTGCAAAGAAAAGGTTTTTTTCGGATTTAAAAAAAAAATACTGATAATGTTTATTTTCTTCTCGTAACGATTCGATTAAATATTGAAACAAACCTTTCCGTCGATCATCTGTTTAGTTCACATCTGGTGAAAAAGGATCTGGAGAGCCGGGCGTCGTCGAAGTCGGGTTGTTGTTGTCTGTTAGTCGGCCATTTTGACTACTTTAACCTCTGGTTCCAGCATTGCAAACTCCTTTGAAAATTTTATATCCAAAATTGAAGCAAAAGAAATCCAAAAATATCTAGTCGATCCAGAAAATTATCTAAAAGATATCCAGACTTTTGAGGTAAAAAATATCTAGATATCAGGATTGAAAAAAATCAAGATTTAGCCGAAATAATCTAAAAATATCTGAGCCTCATCAAAAATATATCTAAACTGATATCCAATATCTAAAAACATGGGGATTTGGCAAAATTTTGATATTTTAGATAAAATATCTAAAAATCTCGAGATTTTGGATAATATATTTAAAAATATCGAGATTTTGCCAGAAAAATTTTAAAAATATCGAGATTTTGCTAAGAACATCTAAAAATATCAGCCTCGTTAAAGAAAATATCTAAACTGATATCCGATATCTAAAAACAATTTCTTGTATCTAAACGCGACAAAAAATATCTAAATTTAGATATAAAATATCTAAGTTGGCAAGGCTGTCTCTGGTTTGCGGAAGGTCACTTCCGGTAGTAACAGCCAATTCTAATTGGTGGGATTCTCACAAGTAAACCAATCGATCTACCGAGTGCTCTCTCTAGTCTTATTGGGATTCACACAACACAAAAGCCAAAGAAGCGAGGAATGCTCCAAAAGGTAAATAAAAAAAATATATATAAGAAAAGAAAAAAATAAGTAGGGAAAGAAAATGAAAGGAAGAAGTTGTTGTTGTTTACACAGATGCAATGTTGGAAATATGATTATTGTGCCTTTTTAGATGTTTGTGTTAAATTAGTGTTTGTGATGGTCGGTGCGACGATGATCGTTTTAATTTTTGTCCAAAAGGTAAAAAAAAATATAAGAAATTTTTTTTTTTATAACAACTAAAAAAAGAAAATGCAAAAAAGAAAAAACCGTTGTTTACACTGAAGAAATGTGATTCTGCCTTTTTATTGTGTTAGATTTCTAAATTGTTATTATTTTAAATTTTCATTCATGACTACTTTTACCTTCATCTTTAAATTTTATTAGTTGCTTTTTAGTCGCAAGTAGTCATAAAAATTTAAAATAATAATGATTTTGTAATACTTCATATAATAAAAATAACAAAAACGGGAAAAATGTATTCGAATAATTGTGAGTTGTGTTGGTGCGATGATCGTTTTAATTTTTCTCTCCTCTTAGTGAATCTTTTTAACGGTTGGTCCGGTGCGTGTGTGTCTTTTCTCTTTCTTTCTTTTAGACCCCAAAGCAAGAAACGGTATTAGTCGTAGTATTAGAGTTTGATGTGGTCGATGATAATAATAAGAATAATAGAGTTCGGCAATCGGCCAGGAGGAGTTTTTCAGCTCAAGAGTGCGGCATGTGCCCGTCGATCTATGATTCTTTTAACCCTTTTATGTCCTGATTTTAAAAATTTTTGTAATTACAGCTTTACCTCGAATAGTGCGACTTTTGATGTAGTACTGTAAAGGATTTTCCTGTACAACAAATTAATGTATCTAAGTCTAAAGCTGCAAAAAAAACACGTTAAATTATAATAAAACCTTGAACAGTACGGAACATTTTGGAATGAATTAACCGCACTAATCAAGGTATAATTTTATTTATATTTGAATTCAATGTAAAGACAATTGAATTGATAATAATGATAAAGAAAATTTTAGGTAAATACTAATTTTTATTGAAAAATGAAAATTGTACTTCTAAATGAATAAATAATCCTGCCACCGGGGACGCACGCACGAAGCTTTCAAATTAAGCGACAAAATATGGTATTTATTTAGGAACCTTCCGATTTGCGCGGTTTCGATTAACGCGCTAATAATTTTTCATCAAAAAAATCGAATCGGGCATTGTTTTATTTATTAAAAGATTGTTTCAAAAATCATTTCTAATCTTTTTAAAATTGGAAGTTGAAGATTGATTACATTATTTATCATGGGTTTTGATTATTTCCTTAAGTTCGATTAGCGCGGCACGTTAACCGCGTTAATCGGGGGTTCCATCAACTTGAATGTACCGTTAGTAGTACATAAAGGGTTAAAAGAAAGAAAGAAAGAAAGCCTTGAATAAAGAGGTGTGTGTGTGACTTTTTTGTTCGTTCTATTTCTGTTCTTCTTGTTTTTTGGAATAATAATCGCTCCCATGTTTTTAAGTGACTTTTTCATTTTCAATCAGCTGTACAACAATTAATCATTGCGAATTTAAAATTTTATATTTTTATTTTTCACTTTTCAAACAATAACACACTAAATAAATGCCGTCTGTTTGTCTTCGTCTCTAAAAAAAGTTTGAGACGGGGAAAAAAAAATTTGTCAGAACCTCCATTTGTTTACCATATTTTTTTCTTTCTCCAACAAGCACATGTTTGCAATTTCTTCTTCCGAGACTCAAAGAAAGTGGAATATTTTTTTATTTTCCTCATTTTCTAGTTACCAACTGCATTGACCTGGATCATAAAGAAGGAAGTGAATATTATAGTAAAATATCTTTTCATTTTGAATAAAGTATGTAGTAGTAGCATTACTGAAGAGCAGCAACCTCTAAGCAATCATCACCTTCCCCGGCCTCTCGTCACCATAGCTGCAGGTTCTTCATGAATAATTTCTTTTATAGAAATAAATACCAAACATAGAATTCTTCACTTTATTTTGCCAAAGGCTGCTTTTTCTTGCTGTCTTCTCTTCTTCCAAACTTTGTTCTCCTTTAAGTAGTTTTCTGTTTAATGAAAGCTGGTTTTAGTAAATATTATTAGTTATTTAGTATGAATTAATGTAATTAAAAAATATAATTTGAGTTACTAATATTCTCAAAAATATTAAAACCTTTTTATTTTAAACTAATAGTTTTAAGTAGTTTTCTGCGTGTTTTATTGAAAGCTGGTTTTTTTTGTATTAGTACGAATTAAATAATGTATGTAATGTATCTTCAAAAAAAGAAATAATTTGAGTTATTTTATTACTTTTAATGTACTGGAAAATGATTTAAAATGTATGGGATTTATTTCTTATTTTCAGCATGCCAAAGAAGTAAGGGAAATCTTTAAGATTTAAATTGAATATTATAAACTGTTTGCGCTCGCATAAAAATAACGTATTTCGAATCGGGATCAATATGAAAATTATTTAAATACTCTTCCTTCTTGCAACCAGGATGATAGAGAAGAAGAAAGGAAGGAACTAGGATATTGTATTTACTTGAGTACAATGCGGTCTCGAATAACGCGACCCCCACTTTTTGTAGCTAAAAATCAGAAATGTTATTTATTTTTGCACTAAAGTGCATGTAAATGCATTTAACATTTAGGGTCCGTATTACCGGACCCCCTAATTTTTAATATTAAATTTCTCGCGTTATACGAGTAGGTCATATTAGAAACCACCAACCAAAACTGTCAACATGGGTTTCTTCGGTTTTTAAGCTAGTCCGGCTGGCTATGTATGTATCACGCGTACAGGCCGCACCAATGGAGCTAGAGGGCTGGAAATTTCAACATTTACTCCCGTCTAGAAACAACGTTTTTTTTTTTTTCTGTTTGAATTTTTTAAAAACTCACCCTCTAAATAGGTTTTTAGTGGGGGGGGGGGTCAATTTACAAAACTAGGTTTGTGTCATGCTTTTTTGTTGTTGTTAAATTCAGACTTTTTTGGGGTGATCATTGACCAACAAAAGGCGAGCCTTGATCACCCCTTTCCCCCAAAAATTCTAATTGACATATATCTGCCAAAAGACGTTGGTCACGCGACAGTTTCTACTGAGCGACTAACCAGACCTGTTTTGTTTATTCTGTTTTTCTAGTAGTCTTTTTTTTTTCTTCTTCTTTATCAAATCAGTTAGAAATATGTTTGTTGGTTCCGATCTATCAGAGGTTTCTTTTAATTTCCATCTCCCTGGTTATTATTGTAATAAATGTTAATAATATTCCCGTCGTCTCTCGTGAGTCAACAAACGAATCTACCTGGTCTCTTCTTCTTCTTCCTCACTATTGCTTAGTCATTATTCATTATACTGGCCATTTTCTCCACCATCTACTTATTTTAACCCAATATTACAAAAATATCGGGCCGAAAAAACATGGACTGAAAAATCACGCCGGTCCGATCGGTACTTTTCGCTTCAAATTGAAATTTACACTGGTTTTACTTTTAATTCGTTTTTTAAAATTAAAAAAAAAAAGGAAAGTTTAAAAACCGATTAAAATCGTTTTCCCTTCCCCGTCGATGCCTTTAGGTATGAAGACAGAACCTTAAAGTGCATGTAAATGCATTTAACATTTAGCAGTCCATTCATAAAACGGCTTATGTTGTGTTTTTGTCAAGAGTGCACGCTTCACTTTTTGAAAAGCAAATAAAGTAAACATTTTTGTAACGACTTAAAGGGACGTAACTCTGATAAGCTTTTGTCTTAATCGAGCACCTGTTTTGCCAACACACGGTTTTATCGATGATATTAAGGTAGGTGCGTGTTTTTCCCCTTTCTTCAAACTCTTTTACAGTTCGGGTGGCGAGCAGATGCTACCGATCGCCTGCTACCGGCTCGTGGCCACTGCAAATCGTGCACGGGTGGGCCGACTTCGAACATTTGGATATATTATTATAAGATTTTTTTTCGCTGTTAGAATCGAAACCAGGTCACACTCACAGTCAATGCGAGCAGCTCTGTTATAAAGCGTGGTGGACACAAAGTGGGGGATCACTTTGTTTTCGTTACGTTTTGAATTCTTTTTTTTTTTTTTAACCGATCTGATATAACTTCTTTGCAAAACATTGTTTTGCTTTTAAGTAAAAGTTGAAATAAGTTACTTTTTCAAATTTAAACTTTAAGTCAAGTTGCGGGAAATTTAAAAAAACGTTTTTTCATTATATCTTTAGTTCTTTATTAAAAAAAATTTTTTTTATTGTCCGTTGTATTTTTATGATTTAGCTTTTGTGCATTTTTGTTTTAAATCTGCGAACTTGGAGATTGTTTTATTTTTTGGTGGCTTTTTTTTGTTTCTTTGTTTAATGAATTGCAATATTTTACACTTTGCTTAGCCTGGGTTGAGTAGTAATATTCATACTAGACTGCTGTAAGTAGTCTGTGTTCAAAGTGTGTGTGTGTGTGTGTCTCAGTGTATTTTACTATGTGGGTCTTTAAAATGAGGAAAACCATATGTGGCACTTTTTCTCCCTTTCTTCTTCTTTTAATCCCGGCCTTTGTAAGATTATTGATTTTAATTGTTACAGCTGAGCGTCATTGTTTTTATATTTAATTGGAAGAGAAAAAAAAGATTATTTTATCCAACTGGTTAAAAGTGCATATTTTTAAAACCTTAGAAAATGTTATTTTGTGATGATCAGTTTAAATTTTAACAATCTGTGCTGATCTTATTCAGTTCAGAATGATTTTTTTTCTTTTTCAAGTTATAATCTGTCTGGGCCTTGATTTGAGCACAATGTAGGAAAAGTGGTCCCGATCGTAAAGTTTCACACCCTCGCCCACTCTGTTAAAAACGGCGCACAAATAATTTTAAAAAATGAATAAAAATGAAACAATTTATTAATTTATCCAAAGCAATAATTTAATTTTATGTATTTACTTCTGTTTTTCTTTCATTAATTCTCTTATTTCTTATTTGTGCGCCGTTTTTAACATTGAGGGTGTGTAACTTTACAATCGGGACCATGGGCGTCCGCAGCCACTTTTCAGGGGGGGGGGGTACAAAAGGATATATTCGGCGAAGGGTTGCTCTTTATTATTAGGGTGATCCGGTCAAAATTATCCATGGGATGTAGGACCCCAATTAATGCATTTTCTGAAAGAACACGGGCTGAGGATCAAAACTTTAAAATTTTTTCTTAATAGCCCAAAGGAATCAAAAGTTATACAAACATTTTGTTCTTTGTTTAGTAATAAAATACTTTACAAATTCTGGAATTTTATTCTTCAGAGATGACTTTTTGACTAGATTACTTATATTACTGTATTGTAAATGTAATGACTAAATTAAATTAAGTTGTCATACTTTTCCAGGGGGGGGGTGGCACCCCCTTACGGACGCCCATAATCGGGACCACCACCTTGCCTACATTTTGTGCCCAGCTGAACTTCAGTGCGATTTGTATTTAACTGAAAAAAGAGGATTATTTTTATCCAACTGCTTAAAAGAACCCTAGAAAATATTATTTCTGTGAACAGTTCAAATTTAACGATTATAATGTTGATGATCTTAATGAATTATTTTTTTAAAAGTTAAAATACTTCTTTTCTGTGTGCATTTAATTCGTCTGTTTCGGCGAAATTGCATAGCGAATAAAACTACGTATTTTACTTACTGTAAAAACAAAGTTAAAATACGGGTTTACTTCTTCTTTTTACAAAAAATATATAAATACATAGTTTTAATTTGATCAAAAGTTTATTTAATCAAAACATGGAAACAACTATTTTTTTTTTTTTTTTTTTACACTCAAAGTGTATGTAATCAAAGTGAAATCAAACTTTTTTTTTTTTTTACAAAAAATAATTAAATACGTTATGTTATTAAGCAATTTCGTTGATTCGGCGTAACATATTCAGAAAAACGTATATTTTTTGTTCTTGTTCCTTGCTAAACTGTGGTTCTGTTTTCATTCCTTTCTGTACGTGGAATTATTTCATCTTGAACAGTTTAATTTTAGCTTTACTATCTGATATTTAAAAAAATGTGATAAAGACAGATTAACGAGATTTAGGAAAGTGTAAGGGGGGGGGGTTCTTACACCCCCACCCCCATCCGGATGTTGGGCCATCTGTCTAAATTAGACAATGGATAAGAATTTTTTTTTTTTTTTTTTTTTTTTTTTTACGGTTAATTTAGAATTACTTGGGATTTTTTTTGTCTTTTATTTATAAAATTTCTTTTATCACCCCCTTTTCCAATTTTTTAATTGATCAACCCCAATGCTGCCAAAAGATGTTGGTCACGTGACGGTTTCTATTGTGTGACTAATCAGACCTGTATATATTGTTAAAGTCCAAATCTTATTCTTATTACTTAAATATGTCTAAAGATCAAAATAATGGCAATATGGGAAAACTAAAGAAAGATTATACTTCTAAAATCTTTTAATCGATTAAAAGTGAATGAAGTCAAATATTTTTTTTTACTCTTTAACCTTCAAAAAACAGATTTTATATTTGTAAATAAAGAAAATATATTTAAAAATAATAATGAAATTATGAAGACAATGTATGTGTTACAGTCAGATTGTGAAATCCCTATTTTCACGATCAGTGTAGTAATGGTTAACAAGCTTGTGATGCTTACCATTACGACTGTAATGAGTCCGATCTTCACTGGGTGCCCCACTAATGTGGCCTTGTGTCAAATTAAACTGTACTGAAACAGAATATACTTGATATTTACTATGTTTGTCTTAGTTTGACACACGGCCTAAATGAGTGAGGCACCCAGTGAGGATCGAACTCATTACAGTAGTAGTGGTCAGCATCACCAGCTTGTTAACCATTACTGCACAATCTCAATGTACCATATATACAATTTTTAAGAATTATGTTAATGTAATATGTCTATTGATTTCATACTGTCGACATAGAGAACCACATTATATTCATGCCTAAAATATGAACATAGGAGTGGAGGGGTCAGCAGAGTGTGGGATTAAAGGACTCCTGCCTACCATGAGATCCTTGTTAGCTCAGTCAGTAGAGCAGAACCTGCGTATAAGGTTGCTTCCAGGGTGGACGTGGGTTCGATCTCCGCACAGTTCATTTCTTTGTTCACATTTACGATTTAGGCCGTTCGTTTAACAGTCGCTCACACCGGCACCGGGCAAATATAGGTTCTCAACTAGTAATTATCATATGTCTTAAGTAAAAAGAGATTTGTAATTAAAACTCAACAGCTTACTTTAGCATACTTTCATAAAATTCTCTACATAATCTGTGACTAAAACTGTCATCCCCACCACTACAGAACTTGCTCTCTTCCCAGGATATCTAGAATTTTGGTGATTATTTTGTACTAAATACTATTCATTATTCATCCTGATTCTCCGATATTATTGAATGTGATTGACTAAGCCTACATTTACTAAAAATTCTATTCGTCTTCAGTTTTCAATTTTGACTTTGTGAAATAATATGAAGAAAATAAGTATGGATACCAAGAAAATGTTTTTATTCAGTATCTTTAAAACAAACTATACAATAAACCTATAAAGCACTCAGGAAATAATTGTGCCTGGATCCACCCCAAAATCTAACCACTTTTGTAGCCAATAATGGCCCACTCTTCCATGAAATTTCAATGAAATTCATTGAGAACCTTTTGGAGAAAGACATGAACTTTTGGTGATATTATCTGGTGTGGACATATAACTATGACGTAAGAGAGATAATTGTGCATGGATCCACCCCAAAATATAATCACTTCTTTCATTGAAACCCATTGAGAACTTTTGGAGAGGAATAAAACCGGAAAAATAATTCTCAATCAAGAATTCCTGGATCCGTCCCAGAATTTCATTGAGTACTTTCAGAGATATCGTGTGGACAGACAGAAAGAATTACCACAAAACGAATATAAAATTTTTTTAGGCACTCATCTTGGGGCCCCCCCCCCTCTGATGATGTCACCCAGGAGTGCCCAGCTCTGTCCATCCCCACGTTGGTATGGCTACTGGACTAAAGTAAACTCTATTTGTTGCCAACACAAAAATTATTTTCACACTAGTTTGACTGCCAAAAAGTGCTAAATTTTTTTAGAAATAGCTAAAAATGGCTGAAAACGACCAAAAAGACACTAAACACTGTCAAAAATGGCCAAAACGTTTTAGGTGCAAACGTGCTTATTTAGCGATTTTTTTGCACTGACAAACATGCTGAATCTAGAGCGATACGCAGTAAATCAGCAACACTGTTTCTAACCTTACATTCTCATTTAAACATTTAAACTACCTCCTTAGTCCTGAGAGTGTCTTGGTGATAGAGATACCCCTTTGGAAAGCAATTAAAATATGAAATTTTGTGTTTTAAGGGATTTCATATTTGCTTGTTAGAGACAGGAGTTACTGATAAAATAGATTCTTTTTCTATTTTTAAATTTATAACCTAAATATACAGCAATACCTTGAATAGTGCAGGTTTTGATGTAGTACGGATAAGGTATTGCAGTACAAATTAATGTAAGTATAAGCAGTAAAAAAAACCTACTTTAGCATTTGAAGAACTAAAATTGATATTACTAATGCGGTGCATGTTTGGAAGGGGTCGGACTTTATGGTGTGTGGTGCAGCCGGTCATAATTGTCATGTAAAAGCTGTAATGCTTGGAGAGGGAGAGCATTCTTGTGTTTCCGTTTTAATGGCCGATATGAAGCTAGCGTTTTAGAGACCTGTTACAACAGTGACACTAATAGAGGCAGAGCATCCTTGTGTCTTGTGTGTTTAATGGCCAACATGAAGCTAGCGTTATAGAGATATATTTATTTTTATTAGATTTCTCAAGAACTGCTGATCCAAACAACTTCAAACTGTGCACTGCCTTGTGTGCTGACTAATATAGGTGAATGTAAACTTTGTACAATGGTCAGTTGTTGAGTAATTGCGGGGAAACAAACAAGCACAGATTTCTTCAATTGTAGTGAGATGGTAATATGCATCTGTATGCATTCCCACAGATTTTTAAAAATATATTGAAATAGTTTAATATTATTAATCACTACTACCCACAACACTGGTTTATTGCTGGGTTTAGGTTATTCATGTGTTCTGACATTTATATCTATCTATGTATCCAGACTTCGCCCAGCCCAAACCATTCATTGTTGAAATTTTTGCACATACACTCCCCTCAATGAGTAGGGAAAATTTATTTTTTTAAAATTCACCCCCCTAAATAGGTGTTTAGATGGGGGTTCAATATGCAATGTAAGTTTATGCTAAATTGATCACTAGTTTGTGCCCGCTGTTTTTTGAAAATTCAGAGCCCAACAAACGGCAAGAGAAGTAACTTATTCATTGATCACCCCCAAAACAGCATATATGGGTGGCAGTGATTCATAATTTTCCTTGGAAGTTATAATTTGGGCTTTAATTGCAAGGAAGTAGCATAAAGTTAGCATTGGGGAGTGATTCCACTTTTTATAACCAAAATCACTTGACAAAGGCCGGAGCGTACACGGCCAAAACATTGTGAATAAATCAACATATAGACAAGGAAAATAGTCCGACCGTATATCATACACAATGAGCATAAAGTTAGTCGTAAAAAGGGGGGAAAGTACTTTTGCATCCTTAAAATGGGCTTTAGAATATTGTTTACATTTCTGTCAACAGATCGCTTCAATTACGCGATGATGGATGAGTGTGTCACGAGAAAAATTAAACTCTGTTTTTAAAAATCTTCCAAAAAATAAAGTAGCCTGTATAGAAATTTCGGCAAATGGTTTACAGTACTTGATTTAATAATAAAAAATAATCGTTTTTTTACTAAAAAAAAAAGTCATTGCCATGTTAGCTTCTTTAGCAGTGATCAGTCAAATTGGTCCTTATTATGCAATCCATTTTTGACAGTTAAGTCAACCTACTTTGACAAAAATTACTTACTTTTTACTGAATATTTAGTGAAAAATACATTTGTTTACAGGAAGGTGTCTTCCTCAAATATTTGCTTTATTCTTGGAATTTTTATTTAACCTTTCTTCTTGTTTCATTCCTTTATCCACTTGGAACTTGAAAAAGAAAGAAAAAAATGGTTATATTTTACCAGTTGGTCTTGCTGGCTATCTATGTACAGGCCACACCAATGGCGCTAGACAGCCCTGTTGGCTGGGGCCTAGAATATGCCGACTGCATCCCCTGCAAAGGGATAAGACACCCCGCCCCAAACGGGCCACCTGTTCTTTCACCAAAGTCGCAAGACCTTATTAAAAAAAATAACCTTCCATCAAAGTCGTCTTCTGACTTTTGGAATTTTAAACTGATTAAATGACCCATGAACGGTTGATATGTCGCTAAACAAATCAATCGATGGAGCTAGAGGGCTGAAAATGTTAATATTTACTCCTTATAATGTGTAGAAAAAACATTTTTTGGTCTCCAAAAGTTTGTTTTTGGTTCCTTACGCCTTTTTGTCCCATGTCCTTATTAGAACCGTTGTGCCCAACGTGATTTGTTCAGATTTTTGGTGAGGAATTCAATTTACAATGTGAGTTCATGCTCGGCTTTGGTTTTTGAAAATTCAGACTTTTCAGTGACCCAACAAAACACGAAGGAGATAACTTATTCATTTATCACCGCTTTTTCCAATTTTTTTCAATTAATCACCCCCAACACAGCATGCTGCCAAAAGATGCTGGTCACATGACGGCTTCTAGTTCTATTGAGTGACTAACCAGACCTATTTTAAAATTTCTTTGCATGTTGTTGTTTTCCAGGAAATGTAAACTTTTAGCATTGCACTACATTGCGTCTATTTCTTTGCATGCTTAATTAATAACTTTCTATCACATTTTGATTAGTGCAGGTTTTGATGTAGTACGGTTATGGTATCGCTGTACAAATTAACTAAGTATAAGCTAAAAGAAAAACCATTGAATTATGATAAAACTTTGAATAGTGCTGGTTTTGATGTAGTATGGTTAGGGTATTGCTGTACACATTAATGTAACTAAGTATAAGCTGGAAAAGAAAACACATTAAATTATAATAAGACCTTGAACAATACAGAAAATCTTGGAGAGGATTAACTGCACTAATCAAGATATACCTGTATTTATCAAGGTTTATAATCCTTCTCCTTCATATATAAATAACACATACAGTAATTATAGATTCAAAATGATTATGCAGTGTCTTTTTTCTGGATTTATTTCTTAACAAATCCAGGAGGTTCTACCCTCTAGCTCCCTTACACTAAAAACAATAAACAAACAAATGCCTCAAAATTTGCTGATTGCTTTAATAGTGACATTATTTTTCTTTTTATTTCCTTATAAGAAAAAAACAGGTCTGGTTAGTCACACAATAGAAACCGTCACATGACCAACGTCTTTTGGCAGCATGCCATGTTGGGGGTGATCAATTAAAAACAATTTGAAAAAGGGGGATCAATGAATAAGTCACTTCTCTAGCATTACTAAAAACGTCTGAATTTTCGAAAAAAAAACAAAGGGTGAATGCTGCTGAATACAAACTAGTGATCAATTTAGCATAAACTTACATTGTTATGGAGGGAATTTTCAAAAACAAAAAAGTTTTTTCCAGACATAATAAGGAGTAAATGTTGAAATATTTCAGCCCTCTAGCTCCAGTGGTGCAGCCTGTACATGTGATACATACATACATTGCCTGCCAGTAATCCAGCCAGACCTACTTGAAAGCTGAAGAAACCTATGTTGAGGGTTTCTAATATGAAAAGGAAGGAGTGAATAAGAAAGAAGAATAAGGAAATAAAAGAATGAGAATATGATGAATGAACTGAAAGAATGAGAATATGATGAATGAATGCGGATATGAATGAATGGAAGGGGGGAAAAGAAATAATGATGGGAATAAACTGAACAAAGAAAGGGGGATGAATAAACTGACCAAATAAGAAAAAATACATACATAGCCGAACCCACTTGAAAACTGAAGAAACCTATGTTGACGTTTTCTAGAAATACTGTAACTTTATCTTTCAGTAGATTGCCTTTTTCTTTTTTATTGTGTTCTATGAATAAGTAATCAGTTTTAGTTGCCTGACAATTATCGTGTTTTGATCTCCGAAGATGCGAGCCCTGAAGAATTTCATCAAAACCTGGAATGCGTGTGCCTTTTTACTGTTATTTCAATATCTGATGTAAAAGTGATTACCATGGAGATTCCATTTTACTTCTAAATAACCCCAAGCATTCAGTTAGTAATCTTCCTTCCTGCTGCCGCAAAGTGTTATCAAACAACCTTCTTGTGTGCTTTAATAATATTGGAGCCACAAATACTCAGCCTTTGATTAAGGTTGACAATGCAAGACTTCTGTTACCATACGACACCGTTGCCAATTTAGATATAAAATATCTAAATTTAGATATTTTTTGTTGCATTTAGATCAGTGGTTCATTTTTTTACTTCATGCCCCACTCCTCGACAGCTTCAAAGATTTGTTGCCCCACCCCTCGACAGCTCCAAAGATTTGATGTCCCCCCTTAACTATAAAAAGAATTTAATTATATATCATGTTACAAATTCCTTGTAAAATTACTGATATTTGTATTTTAGGGAACTTACTAACATTTTTGTAATTTTGTTATTCCTAATTTACTAACGAGACAAATTACTTCATCGCTTTTATACTTCACAAAGTTGATGAGCCACGGAAATGTTTCCGATCTTCACACCCAAATCCCCCCCCCCCAATATCACTGGTTTAGATGTAAGAAATTCTTTTTAGATATTGGATATGAATTTAGATCATTTTTAATGAGATGTTTAGATAATTTCAGGCCCGCAACTTTACTAATCATCCAAAATATCAAAGTTTTGTCAAATCCCCTCAATTAACCAATTGTTATAATATAAATGAAATAAATTAAATTGCATTTCGCATAGTATATTTGGTTATATTTCTGATGCAAGTCTTAAATCGTAAGGAGGTAAAAAAAAATATAAGGGAGTTGTTTGAGTATTTTGAATGCGAAATTTGTTACTAACGTTAGATTTTAACTAATTAGCTGATTGGCCCTAAGAAAAGTAAGTAGTGTAATCAATTTAATATAATTATTTGATTACATTTTTAGTGTTATTTTTTTATATTTTGTTATAGCATGCAGTGAATGGAAATTTAGATATATTTAGATAATTTTTGCCTCAATTTTGGATATAAAAATTTTCCAGAGTTGACAATGTTGCCTTACAAAAGTAAACAAGATTAGCAAGATTCTTTTTAATTTTTTTTTTTTTTTTTTTTTTTTAATACATTTTCATTTTAATTTGTCCCGTTCCTTGACAATAACTCTTTTCAATGGTTGTTGGTAGAAAGAGATGAATTGAAACTCTTCAAAATGTAAATTTAGAAAATTAGGTTTTGACTTTGTAGGATTATTTTATAGCAGTTGAATTGCACTAGACAGATTGAATATAATGCATTCAGTGAAATAGTGAGTATTTGAAAAGCTAGTGTTGTTGTATCAAAATAGTTTTAACGCTTTCACATTTCAATTTATTTGTTTGAGACAATGAATTTGCTTTCAATAGCATCTAGATGAATTAGAACTCTCCAAATGTAAGAGTTAGGAAAATGAAAACTTGGTTTTATAGGATTATTTCATGGCATTTTAATAGTGACTATTTAAAAAACACTTTTAGAGATGACATTAAATCTTTCAAATTTTAATTTGCTCTTGTCATTTCAAAAGGCTTCATCGAAAGAAATTAAAATGATCTCCACTTAAAAAAAATTAATAGAATTTCAATTTTGAAAGGTTATTTCATGTTGGTTAAATTACACAAGAATATACTGCATTCAATATCTGATCGAATATTTGAAATGCTAGTTTTAGTTAGTATTACTAAAAAAAGTCAATTTTTTTTCTGTACTTTTTTGTTGAGGGAAAAGTTGTAACTGCAAATGTCAGGAGAGTTAAGAAAATTCTGCACATTTTGATTTTGGGTTTGCTGTATTTAATGGTATTATTTAAAAGGTTTTGTTTCAATTCTTCTTGGGTAACAAATCTGTTCTATATTTTCTAGCGATGATGAAACTAAGTGGGAAAAAATGAAGTGGGATTTACAAATTTTAGCATTATTTCACGGCGACTAAATTACACTAGAACAATTTCAGGCTGTGCAATGCATTTTGAAAAAATGCTTTTTGGCTGGTACAGGTCTACAAACCTTATTAGAAATCATCCACCAAAACTGTCAACATGGGTTTCTTCAGTTTTTAAGCTTGGCTGTATCATGTGTACAGGCCTTGCCAATGGAGCCAATTGTTCATCTCTCTATTTCACAATCTTTAGCATGAATATATTTAAGTTTGTTCCCTATGCCAATATTATTTGTTTACACGATTTAGGCCGCTCGTTTTGCAATCGAGTCAACTCGGTGCCGAGCAAATATATGTTCCTAATAAAAAATGTCTGAAGTATGGATCAAGCACCCCCAAATTGACAGAATTGAAACGGCCACATTTTGCCTCAACACTGATGTCACAGAAACGTCTGCAGTCTTACCAAGATAAGCAAATACAAAGTGTTTTTAGGGAAGATAGCAGCTTTAACTGTATAATAGCATAGTACCCATAAAAATGATGGAATTATTTACATATGGATCGGCACTTCTGCCTAGTATCGAAGTGTTGGTCCCTGGCACTTCTGCCTGGGATCAGAGTGTAATATCTGTGCATTCATTAAAAAGTTTTGTACACACACACACACATATTCTCTAGAAAGCTTTGTAGCTTCAAACACTAAAGATGTTGCTGAAAAAAAATAAATATGTTTCATATTTATCTAAGTCTTACAGTTATATATATATATATATATATACCATTCATTTTTTTAAAAATCTCCATTATTTTCTTGTTTGTCTTCCTAGTATCTTTTTAGAGTTGTACTCTACAGAAAGATGTGAATATAACGTTTCAATGACTCAAAAGCCGGTCTCGTTTTGCATAAGAATGCATTTCTCTTATGAATAGTTGAGTTTGCTCTGCTGATATGAAATAACAATGAGCTTCCAATTTACTTCTGTTAGCTTTGCATCCCTTTTGGCTATGACGACGCAATATGCTTGCTCTCCATTCTGTTCTACTTGCTCTCCATTCTGTTCTACTAGGAACATGGTTTGCTCTTCTTCTTACCATTCATTTCCAATTCTAGCTGAGCAAGGGAAAGTAATTATTAATGCTTAGATCTTATCAGATCTTGTCGAGTGAGCTCACAAAATGACGGCTATATAATATATTATTGATTATTCTGGTTTTTATCTGCTTCATCCTTTTCAAACTTGTTATCGGCGAGCATTCCTCCTTTTATTTCATTTAATGGTTTTATCTCTTTGGCTGTTGTTATTGGAAACCATCAACCAAAACTGTCACTGTAGGTTTCTTCAGTTTTGAGGTGGGTCTGGCTGGCTATGTATGGGTTACGGTACTTTCGTCTACATCACTTTTAACACATATCAGTTTGGTCTAAAATCACCTTTGTCCCACAATATCTCCGAAAGTTCTCAATGAATTTCAATGACATTTTGTCGAATGGTTGGTCAATTGATGGGATCCAGGGATTTTTTTCCCGATTATTGAGATATTTTTTTATTAAATTTTTGGATGGATCATGGAAATTTTTTCCTCTTAATCAAAAAAAAAATCCTCGGATCCACCCACAAATTTCATCAATTCTTCCTTAGCCAATGGCCAACCATTCG
>VCCN01004206.1:1888398-1903006 GCA_006491835.1 Architeuthis dux | reverse complement strand
TCTCACCTGTTAGTTCCTATTCCCATAATCGATCTGTCTCCGTCAGACACTCTTGAAGAATTAGATTTTATTACCTCCACAACTCCTCCAATGTGCCTCATGTCAACACACAGCCTCCTCTGCTAATGGATTATTTACATCTTTCTCTGCATTTAAAACAAACCAGGAACTGTGCATGAATAAATAAGCAAATGTCCAAACATCCTCCATTTTAATATCCGAGATGAGATTCTGCCTGAACCAAAGAGAGACGAGCCAAGATTTGATTACAAATCAATTGATCAGAGCCTTTATGAAATAATTTCAAGAAGTTCTACTTTTGTATTGAAGAACTGATTAAATATAGACTTCTTTCTTTTCTAATACTGTGGTCTTATTACAACCATTTTAACATATTAGCACTATTTCTACATCCTTTTCCAAAAGATCTATTTTTTTTTTTTACTCAGGTTTTGATTCTGCTTATTTAGAAACCATCAACCAAAACTGTCAACATAGGTTTCTTCCGTTTTTAACTGGGTCTAGCTGGCTGACTAGCTATGTGTCATGCATACAGGCTGCACCAATGGAGCTAGAGGAACTGACAAATTTAATCATTTACTGCTTATATCTAGAATTTCTGTTTTTTGAAAACTCCTGGTTCAATTTATAATCTAAGTATATACTAAATTGGTCCCTTAGTTTGCGTCCGTCTGCGATCATGCTTGTTTCTAAAAATTCAGACTTTTTAGTGATCCAACAAAAAGCGAGAGAGGTAACTTATTCGTTGATCGCCCCTTTTTCCCAATTTTTTTTCATTGATCACCCCACCACGACATGCTGCCAAAAGACATTGGATGAGTGACTAACCAGACCTATTTTTCTAATATTGCGACTTTATTACAACCATTTTAACATATTAACACTTTTTCTCCTTTTCCAAAAGATCTTTTCTTTTTATTTTCTCAGGTTTTGATTTTCTGTTTAATTCTTTTCCGTTTGTATCTAACAACATCTGCAATTTATTCTTTCCTAAACTTGGCAGATTCTGAGTTAATATATGGCCTAAATTGGTTTTTATATCAAGTTTAATAATTGTCTCGGCACATCAGGCCAAGCTATCTGTGTGCAATGCAAATGAAAAAGGAGGAAGAGGGTGGTGGAAGGAGGAGATTGCAGCAAAGTAGAAAGGGGAGGAGGGATGTCATCCTTATCTGTACATTTTAAATGAGTGACATCTGTCATTGGAAAAGAGAGGCTGGAAATCTGAGAATAATCTAGAACAGTGTTAGAATATGAAAATGGTGTGGATTATAATATTAAACAGAAGGTACAAGGTTTATGAGTGCCACTATCGTTAAAATCATTCACAAAAGACAACAAGGAAAATACATTAGTGCTCCATATTTCCACCTAATGCAAAAGAGATTTAAGTGTTTTTCTTTTGTATTTTTCTCCCAACCTGCTTTGTTTGCATTTACAGCCATATGGGGGGAAAAAAAAGACAATGAGAAGTCGACAATAAACCAATGAGAGACTTTTATGAACAAAGAACACCTAAATGACTTATATTGTATGTGAATCAAAAATTAACTCTTCTAGGTGATCACTGATTATTGCGTAACCCGACTCCATGTTGTTGTAAAAACCTGTTTTATTTAAACAAATTTTAAGGTAAATCAATCTTTATTATTATTGAATGAAGTATTGTAACAGACCACTTTTTATTAAATTTGAATAGTTTTTACCTTCATCCTAAAAAACAGCTAAAATTAGGATGAAGGTAAAAACTAGTCAAATTTAATAAAAGATTTTAAGGTAATCGGACTGATTCAAAGTACCAATTCTAAATTTGGTGATCAGCATAATCCACTCCCAAACAGTCACTCAAATAATATGGCCTTCTGTCAAACTTATTAGAAACTGTCAACATAGGTTTCTTCAGTTTTTAAGTGGGTCTGGATATCTATGTATCATACATACAGGCCACACCAATGGAGCTAGAGGGCTGAAATTTCAACATTTACTCTTTGTCTAGAAAAACGATTTTCTTTTTCTTTTTTGAAAATTCCCCTATAAATAGTTTTTAGTGTTTTGCAATGTAAGTTTATGCTAAATTGGTCCATTAATTTGTGTTTGGCAGCATTCAGGCTTGTTTTTCTGAAAATTCAGACTTTTTTTAGTGATGACAGCCCAACCAAAGGCGAGAGAAGTAACTTATTGATTGATCACGCCCCCTTTTTCCAATGTTTTAATTGATCAGCCCCAACACAGCATGCTGCCAAAACACGGTTTCTATTGAGTGACTAACCAGACCTGTTTATAATTAGACTAAAAAGCACTCGGAGAGCCCATACCTCTGCCAACGCTGTAAACTAACTCTATCAAAAAGAAATTCCCGGATCAGCCCCAAAATTAAATCACTTCTTCCTTAGTCTATACATAACTCATCCTTCCACAAAATTTCATTGGAATTCACTGTGAACCTTTGGAGATATTGTGTGAACAGACCTGATGCATACATTTATGGGGGGAAAAAATGGAAAAACATTTGTCGAAAACTAATTCCTGGATCCGCCCCCAAAATTAAACACTTCTTCCTTATAGTCCACCTTTCCTCAAAATCTAATTGAAATTCATTGTTAATATAAGTAAATCAAGGGGCTGGTATTGAACCTCTACCTCCAGACTCACTCAATTTCCAAATCTGACACTATTCCAATGCCTGTGTTGGGTAAATCTCTGAGATAAAGCTTGGATTATCTCCCATCCTGACTGAATCTGGTAACAGTATTGAAGATTAACGAGTATTGAAGATTAACTGATTTAAAGATATTAAAATTGGTTTAATATTTTAAAATTGAAAGTCTTGTGAGAACATTATTATGCAATATTACCGAGTAAATATATGAGAGATTTCTTGCATGGAAATGCATTCCTAGTTCATTTTCTATGCAGAAGTCATCGGCAAGACATTAAAATTGAATATGACCTCTTATGCGTCTGTGACCTCTGTATTCTATCAAATCCCTTGATAAATTATAGGCAACACTATTTTCTCTGGAGTCCCTCACGGTTGTATGTATGTATGAATTACTGTTCTCTACTTATACCCACATCGAGGGTGTCGCAGAGTGAGGTACACATGGGCAGTTTTTATTAAGACAAACTTCCGCCTTGCCAGGCCTGTCAAAGCTTCATTCTGCTTACAGCATCTGGTATTCTCCAATGGTCACCCATCTGGGTACTGACCAGGCTCGACGTTGCTTAACTTCGGTGATCTTACGAGAACCGGTGTGTCCAATGTGATTTGGCTGTAACCACTCAGGGAGAGGTTCATCAATCCTAGTCGGCAAGGCATTGAGTACCATTTTTAAAGTCTTTGGTATGACTCTGCGGTGGATTGAACCCACAGCCTACTGAACCGGAGGCGCGTACACTACCTCTGGGCCACAATGCTCAGTCTCAATAATTATAATAATGCAATATCAAGCACTTTATGATATATAATGCAGTGATATTGATTATAGAGGGACCACGTTATGCCAGTATTATGCAACAGAATTGACTCGATAATATTGATTGTGTATGGGGGAGGGGGCTATGATCCTATCTCTTTAGAGCTGCCAGAATTATGCAATACTTATTGCTTCATAAATATTGCATTAGTATTATTGATCGAATCGTGCGGGGCCTGTTTTGTTGGACTGCTGTGTTTTAAGGAAAGGATCTCCGAGATTCTACTAAGTGAAATGTGGAAAATAATTATAACAGGTCTAGTTACTCACTCATTAGAAACCGTCACGTGACCAACGTCTTTTGCCAGCAGGCAGTGTTGGGGATGATCAATTAAAAAAATTAGAAAAAGGGGTGATCAATGAATAAGTTACTTCCCTCACCTTTTGTTGGGTAGTGATTATTAAAAAAGAAAAAAAGTCTGAGTTTAAAAAAAAAACAAGTGTGAATGCTGCGTGACTAAAACTAAGGGACCAATTTAGCATAAATTTGCATTGCAAATTGAACCCCCCCACTAAAAACCTATTTAGGGGGGAATTTTAAAAAAAACAAAAACATTTTTCTAGACATAATAAGGAGTAAATGTTTAAATTTTCATCTCTCTAGCTCCATTGGTATGCTACATACATATATAGCCAGCCATACCAGCTTAAAAACTGAAGAAACCTATGTTGACGGTTTCTAATAAAGGTTGTTCCTCTCTAATCGGATGCTCTGTCGTCCGGCATGTTTAGAATCTGCTTCCATTAGTTCTTGGGTCTGCCACTAGAGTTCTTCGATTTGGTTACGAACCGCAGTTTGAACCGTAATTTAGTGGTTTATAAACCGACTTGTTAAACCAAAAGTGTAAAAACCCTGGATTGAAACCGAATCAATGAACTCTAAATTCAACAACTTTTAATGAATGTTTATTTTAGCATAAAATTAGATGTGTATTTATTGAAGTTTTTCTGATTCTTATAAATTATCTTTAATACAACCAATTAAAAAGTATAAGCAAACACAAATAATTTTCATTTATTATAATATTATTTAAATTATATTATGATAATTATGACATTTATTAGTTGAGAACTTATATTTGCCCGGCGTCGATCTGATCGACTGCTAAACGTGCGGCCTAAATCGTAAATGTGAATAAAGAAACGAACTCTGTGTGGGGATCAAACCCATGTCCATCTTTGAAGCTACCCTATATGCAGGTACTGCTCTACAGACTGAGCTGACAAAGTATACGGTAGCTTCCAAGGTAGACGAGGGTTCAATCCATGCACAGTTTGTTTCTTTATTCAGATTTACGATTTAGGCCACTCGTTTAGCAGTCACACACACTGGCGCCAGGCAAATATACTAATACATGTCATTATAATTATCATATTCTGCCGGATATAAAATTATCCATCGTTTGATTTCATACTGTCGACATAGAGAACCATATATTCATGCCTAAAAGACGAACATGAGAGCAGAGAAGCCAACAAAGTGTAAGATTAAAAGACTCCAGCCTACCATGAGATCTTCGTTAGCTCAGTCGGTAGAGCAGTACCTGCGTATAAGGTAGCTTCCAAGATCCCCGCACAGTTTGTTTATTCACATTTAGACTGCTCGTTTAGCAGTTGCTCACACCAGTGCCAGGCAAATATAGGTTCTCAACTAATAAATGTCATTATAATTATCATATTCTATCGAATATAAAATTATCCATCATTTGATTTCATAAACTAAATTAAAATTATATAAATATATCATTCTATTTTCTGCGCTATTTAAAAGAATTCTCTAGTCCAGCATTTTCTGTGGTCCGTCAATGGCCAGGTCCCAAGGTTGCCTGTTTAAAGATGTACAACTGGATATTCTTTTTGTATTTTGTCAGATTCTGTTGCTCAGTGTATCTTTGTGAAATTCATCTCTGCTACAATTTTTGGCATTAAACAAATTGCTTTCATTCTTGGTTGGACTCAGCAGAGAATTTGGACTTAAATCAGTGAAAGCTTTTTAGAGAAACCAGCATTAGACTATTGAAAGCTGGTATGCTCAATATTATGTAAGTAATTATTCTAATGGAAGAGGCAGTGGGCTCCGTGAATATATATGAGATAGTATGCTAAACCTGGGCTTTTCAAGTAGGGGTCAGGATAATCCAAGGATCACGTAAAGATTATTGGGGGTCACAGAACTATTTGAAGATCTTTTCTTTTTTTTGTTTTTGAAAGAATATTCATGTAACTAGTGTTTTTTTAAAAAATTATCTCTATCCAAAAAATGTTCTCCTTTTATTGCTTATTGTAAAAATGGCTCCTCCATGCTATTTAATAATCTAACTATAATTGAAGAAATCTGTGTGCGGTTGTGTGTATGCACTGCAATTACTCAACAACTACCGATTGTACAAAGTTAAAATTTGCCAGATATATTAGTCAGTGCACAAGGCAGTGCAGTGTCGAGTTTGAAGTTGTTTTGATCAGCGGTTCTCGAGAAATCTGATAAAATAAATTTTTAAAAATGCAGATTATACATCTTTTATCTAAAATTATAAATCTAGATTTAGATATGAAATATCTAAATTGGCAACACTAAAAGAAGTAACCAAAATTATTATTTTACATGACAATTATGGCAGTGTAATGAAATACACACTGGTTATGTGTTCAGGTGTTCGCTTATTAGAAGACTTGAATTTGGGGTGATAGTATTGGCACTTGCACCAAAATGCCATATCATGTTCTCTGGGCTAGAATTTGGGTAAAACGGAAGACCGGGTCACACGGAAGTCAAAACAAAGAGGATTGGTAGAGAGAATCATTAGAATTTTAACAGAAACAGAATTCAATACCCCAGGTGGCCCACGAACCAGCCTGGTATCGAAGCTATAAACGGGAATAAAAGAACACATGTTTTCAATTGAAAATAATGAATTTTGTCGTCTTTCTATCCAGTCACGTGGGAGGGTCCTTTCTCCGGTATGGACCAAAATGTTTTATTTCTTATCACAGAATTTTTGGCCCCGGCGAGAAGAAATACTGGCATTATTCTACAGCAGGCTGCTCCATACACTATAAAGTCCGGGCCTTTCCAAACATGCACCTTTGGAACAGGCACTGTCCTAGTTTTAAAATAATTTAAATTTAACATAATTGCATCTTCAAAAACATCTACTATATATAGTAGTATGGCCATTAATGAATCAAACTACTTCCTCTGCTTTTGTTCAATTTCATTTTTTCTAAACATTTTGTTTCCATCTGCTTCTTTGAAATTTTCCTCACATTTCAATTTTATGAAAGAGTTCTTTTTTTTCCCATTGCTATTCTTCATTGTTTTCATATTCTATGATTATCTGAATAGGAGATTAGACGATAGCTTTTAAAGATTCATGACTGAATCCCTATTGTAAGTATTTCTTTTGGTATAGTTCACATGACCAAGAAATGAACCAATCAGAAAGCATCTTGTGATAAATCACTACAACCTGCCTTAACCAAAACAGCGGAAGATGTTTTGCTGCTCACTTTTTTGCTTATTAAAAGGTGCACAACACAATAGTTGTGTAATTTTATTTATTATCTCTGCCAGCAAAGTTTGAGAGGTATATGTATTTGGTCGCGTCTTTCTGTCTACATGATATCTCCAAAAGTACTCAATGAAATTTTGGGGAAGGTGGGTTAAGGACAAGGCTAACCATATATAAGGCCTGGAAAGAGGGCAATTGAGTCTAAGTGATGTTCGCCTCCAGTGGACAGTCCGTCAGTTAGCGAGTGTGCTTACATTTTCTTTTTTAAAAAGCAAATTTAACCCAGAAATGTTTAGTTTATTCAAAGTTTCTGGGTTTTATACTTTTGACACTTATGTTGAATTGTCTTCAGCTTTTATTTTGTTTTAGATGGTCGAAATTTGGTAATTTTTTTTTTTCATCCTTTTCAGCTTTTTATTTTATAAGGCATCTTTATTTTCTAAGTACACGTGTTTATAGTAGAAACTTGAAATCTTGCACACTCACTCCCCTCAATGAGTAGGGAAAATGCCTTTTGTTTTTTTTGAAAATCCTCCCCACCCTAAATAGGTTTTTAGAAGGGGGTTCAATATGCAATGTAAGTTTATGCTAAATTGGTCACTAGTGTGAGCCTGCTTGTTTTTGAAAATTCAGACATTTTTTTAGTGATCACTGCCCAACTTTTTAATTGATCACCCCAACACAGCATATATGGGTGGCGGTGATTCATAATTTCGCTTGGAATGCTAGTTTTTAATTTGTTCTTAAGGAAGAATTGGTTAACTTTTGGGTCAGATCCAGGAATTGTTTTTTGATTGAGAGATATTTTTCCGTTTTTTTCTTTTTTTTCCTACATTTAGGTATACGCTCATGACTGTGCACACAATATCTCCAAAAGTTCTCCATTAAATTTTGTGAAAAGGTGGGCAATGGGCTATGGAAGAAGAGTGATTAAATGGGCGGATCCATACACAATTAGTTCTCCCTGACAATGGCATTGGCAGGAGTATGCACTCTCTGAGTGCTTTCTAGTTAATGGTTGTATTTACATAGTTATTTGTACAGCTATACCATGGCTGATTGGGCTCCCTAGGTGTCGATGGGGGAGGGACAACTCTGATTCCAAACTGGGGAGTGGAGCCCCCTTAAGGCGATTTGACGCCCTTCTGGCAGCTCCTGCAGCCAAGCTGATGCCATACGTATTGCTCTCTACTTTCCTCTGGACTACATCAGCAAGGCCAAGAGGGTGATTCTGACAACTGGGCATCCCAGGCATCCGCCCTGGAGTCGGGGACACTTCAGTGTTGTTCCATTGTCTGTAGAGACAAACACGGAGGCCATTCATACCTGGATTAGTCTGGTTAATTTGTTCCCAAACTTTCCGTACTGTTCAAAACCACACTATTCAAGGTCTTATTATAATTTAATGTGTTTTTGTCTTCAGCTTATACTTAGTTACATTAATTTGTACAGCAATACCTCAACCAGACTACATCAAAACCCGCACTATTCAAGGTATTGCTGTATAACTTGTTTATTGAACATTTTCATCATAAAAGAGACTTTTCTATTTCTGGTTTAACCCATTAATGCTCAAATTTGATAGAAAACCTTTTTGTGCTTCAATGAAAATTGATGCCATAAATCCACTTGGACTGATTTTTTTAATCATTGGTGCATCTGGGGTCAGACAACACTTTCGTCTACATCACTTTAGCAAATATCAGTTTGGTCTAAATCACTTTGGTCTAAATCACTTTTGTCCCAACAATATCTCCAATGAATTTCAATGAAATTTTGTCGAATGGTTGGCCATGGGTTAAGGAAGAATTGATGAAATTTTGGGTTTGATTCAGGGATTCTTTTCAATTAAGAGATATTTTTTTTTTATTAAATTTTGGGACGGATCCTGGAATTCTTTCCCTCTTAATCGAAAAAAATACTTGAATCCACCCCCAAATTTCATCAATAGACCACGATTTGACAAAATGTCATTGAAATTCATTGAGAACTTTTGGAGATATTGTGGGGACAAAAGTGATTTTAGACAAAACTGATATTTGCTAAAGTGATGTAGATGATTTTCTTGGTTCTTTTCCACTTAAGGGTAAGAATTTTGCTGATAAAGATACCTCCTCCCACCCACCATTTGAAACTTATGGACTCTTCCAGTGAAACAAATTCAGTATTTATTTTCTAAAAAACATCTCATAGAAATTAAAATATATCCATGAATTCTTCACAGTAAATCATATGAAAAAAACTGATCAAGACTCACGTTATATAGCAATGATCAGCAAGCTAATCCTGTTGGCTATCGTTAGTGGGTTCAATTCTCATTGGATCTCCCACTTATTGATGGTCTGATACCAAACTATAAATGATTCCAGTAGTTTTATTTCTAAAAAAAATCATCTCTTAGAAATTCAAAAATATCCGTGAATTTTTTCAGTGATTAACCAGTACCACTTATTGTTTTTTAACCCAAATCTCACAAAATCTATTGATTATAAGAAAATGGGAGTCTAAGTATTTTTCGCTGATACCCTCACACAGGGGTGTAACTTTTTCTGTTTGTTTCTCTGTCCATAATACATCATGAAAGTAAGATAAAAATTTATATTCTGCTGATAAAAATATCTACCCACAATTTGAAACAATGGTTTCTCCCACTTAAATGAGTTCAGTCACTTTTTAATAAAATCTCAAAGGAAATTGATAAGTCGTAAACATTCATTTACAGCTTTGAAGTAGTAAACTATTATTACATCTTGAAGTGAGAGAATGTGAAAATACTGCTCAAACTCCATAGAAACATGGATATTTTAACCATAATGCATTACAGTCTACACACGCACACATATATATAATCTGTAGTCATCAAAATGCCACACGGTGGTGCAAAATAATTCAGTAAACCGGTGAAAAATCTTGAAGTGAAACTAATTGTACAATTCGTTGAGGATCAATAAAAAAATTTTATATATATATAACACAATTATTACGCATTACACAAAAGTATTAAGGAAGGAATAAAAAAAAAACAACAATAATGATCGCTTTCATACATACACTACATATAGATGTGTGTGTGTGTGTGTTTCTTTTCCATGGAAATTCAAATATATCCATGAATTTTTTTGAATTTTTGTAAAAAAAAGAAGAAATTAATAATACATAGATTTAAATTAATTCATATTTAAAAAGTGACTTTTATAGTTTTTTTTTTTTTTTTTTTTCATAAAAATGTTAAATGTACATACAGTTCTTAACAGAAAATAAATGGTCATTCTTCCTCTTACTCTCAGCCCCTCTCTATGAATGATACCAAAGTATCCACTGTTCACGAGATAAAGCATTTCCAATTCCGATATCTCCCTCTTACTCTCCCCTCAAGCAGTTCTTCATCAGCACCCAGTGGATTCAGCTGAAAAAGCAGATGCAAAGAAATGTCCATTTTAACATGAATTTACATTGTAAATCGACCCCCCCCCCCTTAAAAAAATAAAAAAACATTTTGGGGGATGATTTTCAAAAACTAATTTGCTAAAAACCTTTCTTGGGTCACATTGGTGCACACAAAAAATTTCATGGGGTTGTGCTGTGTGAAAAGATGATGTTTACTTTAAATATTCACTCTTAATTTTCAGTGATGAGTCAAAGCATTGTGTCAACAATTGAAAGATGGGACAAATCTGGGATCAAATGTTGAATCTGGACCCCAAAAGTGATTCAAGTCAAAAGCTCACATTTTCAGATCACACCAACATCAAAATTTAATTTGCACAATGAGTTTTTCAAATTTTGTGATATTATTTCCTCACAATATTCTTTTATGTAGTTAAAAGGGTCTGAATTCTCCATTTCATCCTTGTTTTGATTAAATTAAATTAAGTTTTGTTTACAGTGTAATCAGAAAATTTGTGCATTTCACTTTGATCAGTTTTGGGGTCCAGATTTTACATTTGATCAAAAATCTTTAATCAAGGTTTTCTTTAAGAAGTTTTCAATGAATTGTAATTTTTTTTGCAAATGGAATTTCAAATTTTTATACAACAAACTTCATTCATCTATTTAAGAACTATTAAGAATTTTTGTGAGCAATGTATTTTTTTAAAATTTACATACAAATTATTTCTTAAACTATAATAAATTAAAATATGAAAACTATTCTTGTTAGCAGTTATTTGAAAGATTTTAAAATTTTTTAAAATTTACATAAAAATTCTTAGTTAAACTAAAGTAAAATATGAAAAATATTCTTGTTAGTTATTTTTAAGGTTTGTTAAAAATCTATATAAGAAATATTTGTTAAAGTATAATTATTTTTCTTTCCATTTTTATTCTTCAATAAAAAAAAAAATTCAATTTCCTTTGTTTATTTCACCTTGCTCCATCCAATGGATTTTCTCCAAATCAGATTTTACATTTTATTTTCAACCCCCCCCCCCTGACCCTTTCCTCTCCTAAATAGAATGGTCAGTTATTCATTTTAAAACTTGTCCTCTCCCTCTTCTTTCATTAAAGAGTTTCATTTGATTCATACACAGAGCAGTCGTGTGTGTGTGTGTGTAGGGGGGAATGGAGCTGGTTGGAATCCTTATGCCTGATCTGGGGAGAGGGTTGATTTCTAAGGTCTGGATTTCTACAACAATGCATGCAAACCCTTCTTTCTTGACACATCTATTGGCTAGAGTGAAGAAACACTTAGTAGTGGCTGCACAAAGAGAAAAAGCTGGTGAGAAGACTGCTACCATATTATAATGGAAAATAGGAAATAAAGAAGGAAGGAGGTTGCAGTTTATATTAGTAGTGTGGTGGAAAACAATCACATCAGGGCTTTCTTTGATTTGTAGCTGGGGACGGACAGGCTATTCACATTGGAGAAGGGATCTGATCAAATATGGACAGGAAAGGAATTATGTAAATGGGAGCTCAGAATACTAACCGTTGCTACTTGGTAATATTCCATATATCTTAGATATATTCCTATCCTGCCATATTTGCCATTCACTCTGAAAATACTAATAAATAAAATAATAAGAGTAAAAATAAACTGTAGCTCTAAATTGAACAGTTTAAGATAAAAAAAAATTTTTTAAATGATTTTACAATGGCTAAATCCAACAAGATGAAACAAAGGAATTTATTAATATTATAAATATTTGAGGGCAAAAATAATTTTCTGTCAATATGGTTAAATTAAAATTTCATTTAAGTTTTATTTTTTTCATTATACTTCTATATTGAATATATTTAAATGGTGAGGATTAATTAGAGCTCTTCAAGTACAAGAGTTAAGAAAGTGGTACAATTTTGATCTTAAAATTAGATTCATAGTAGAAAAAGTTCATATTTTGAAAATGAACTTTTACTATTTTAATTTATGTATTAAGAGTATTACATATTTTATCCATTGAATGTTTTTTAAATCTGATTTTTCCCAATATATAACTTAAACATTAAATATGTGCAAGTAAATTACCTGGAATTATGGCCAGGTTTTCACAATTCATTGTTTATTATTCTGCATTAAGGTACCTAACAACTTGTTTATTCTAGTTTCTGTTATACTTAGCTAAGGTTTTGGCTATGAATCTATAATTATAAAATATCTCAGGTTTTAATTTTAATGTGAATGCTATGAAAATAGGCTGCTTTATTTTTATCAGTGATGTCATTATCAGCCATCATAAGTCCTGAAATTTTCAACATTTACTCCTTTTTATGACTAGAAAAAAACAGCTTTTTGAAAAAGCCCCCCCCCCCCAATAGGTTTTCAGTGGAGATTTCCATTTACAATGTATGTTTTTGCTAAATTGGTCCCTAGTTTGTGCCGGCTGTGTTCACACTTATTTTTTTGTTGAAAATTTGGACTTTTTAGTGATCCAACAAAAGGTGGGAGAGTAACTAATTCTTTGATCACCCCCTTTTCCAATGTTTTAATTGATCACCCCCAAAAGATCTTGGTCATGTGACAATTTCTATTGAGTGACTAATGAGACCTGTTTCCTTATATTTTTTATAATTGTTGTCTTATTCTCTCTTGAGTATAATTTCATACATGATTATTTTTGTATCAGGACTTTGTCTGGTCTCACCTAAAATGTTATATTAAATTTGAGAAATATCTTACTACTTTAAAATTAGAAAACTCTGTGTAGAGTGAAAAAAACCAACCCATTAAACTTCCAGCTCCATTGCCATTAAAAAAAGCAATAAGAGATTATTAACCACTTAAACAGCAACACCTTTTTTTAAGTATAGAAAAATATAAATATCTGAGTAAATTAAGTCAATTAGCCTTCATGTTTCATTCGCCCCCTCTTAGTTTTGTTCGCCCTTAGGTGAATCATTCACCAGTTTAAGAAGCACTGGTCTAGTGCAGTGATTTTTTTCAACCAGTCTAACATCCGTAGCATCTGTATGTGTGCCGCAGGAGTTTTGAGGAGGGTCGATCCTCCTTTCAAATAGAAAAATAACATTTGAATACGTTTTGACATTACTGGTCGCATTAAACTCCTTTTTTTTTTTTTTTTCAATGATGCAATAAATGAATAAATGTGTTGTTCATTAAAGGCCCAAATGGCAGTTTTAAATTCTCTCCTCAATTCCATAGTGTAGAACCGCCAATCTCCAGTGCCAACCATAAGATGCATGAGAATTATTACACGACTGCATGGCCTTTTTCTAATTATTATTATTATAACCACAGTTGCCCGTGTAACAGAGTATTTTATGAAGGCGAAAAAATGAATTATATGGCTACTAGAACGTGTCGCAGACAACGCGTGTGTAAAAACACACAAAACTCGTAAAATACACAGAGTACAACTTATGGACACATTATCATTCATTTTTTTTTTTTAAAATGATCAAATCTATCCATAAATACTGGTGTGCCTCAACCATTTTAGTACCTGTCTCACTGGGTGCTGTGAGATGAAAAAGGTTGAAAATCACTGCTCTAGTATATTAAACAAAATTCTTCTGAAGTAAACATTGAGAAAATGTCTATAATCTAAAGCAGTCATTCTCAATGGGGGAAAAATCGCCCCAAGGAGGCAAAATTTAAACTGAAGGGGCCGACTGTCACCTACAGGTCGATCTTTCATTTTATGTCTCATTATTACAAAATATGTATTTGTTGAAAAATAGTTTTAATTATTAATTTCTGTTTCCAATATCGTGTTATTTCATTATGCAAGCACGCGTAGGTCGTCCTTGAGCTCCAAATATCTGCTGTAAACAACTTATGAAATTTACTTGTTATACACAGCCAAGATAAGGTATTACATAATGGAAAGTGATGTTCCTTTTGGAAGATGTATAGTCAAGCTATTTGATGTGAGGATTTATTTGGCTTAAGGCATTAGACAATGTAGAGCAGTCATTCTTCGTGGGGGGCAATATCGACGCCAAGGGGGTGAAAGTTGAGCTGAGGGGGTCGATAGATTTAAAAAATAACAAGAAAGGGGGATGGGAAAAGGTTGAGAAACCCTGATCAAGATATATAGTTAGACAAAAGTATTGTTTCTATAATTTCTTTCTTTAAATAGTGAATATTTTTTAAACAAATGAAAACAAAGAAATATAAGCAAAATGTGTGTGTGTGTGTGTGTG
>VCCN01004206.1:1878181-1888386 GCA_006491835.1 Architeuthis dux | reverse complement strand
GTGTTGTGTGTATAATTCTAAGATGGAAAGGAGGTTGAAAATTTCATAAATATTCTGTATGTATTAATATTCGTCCCAAACTAAAGATGTCCATTTTTTAAATATTAAAAGGTGGAAAAGCAAATTGAACTTCTATTTTTTCAAATCATTTGATTTTCTTTTTAAACTGTTTTTATTTCTTCTAAGTGTGAGTTTATTTTCCAAACCAATTTATTTATTTTCCAAACCAATTTATTTATTTTTTACTCTTTTTATGGAGTTTGTGTGGTTTCTTCACATTCTTTTACTTTAAGAATTAAATATACATGTGGTCAAAAGAATAATATGATAGCTTTATGATTAATAATACTGTTACTATATGAATATCATAGATCTTGAAATGCTAAAGAGACTTGAAGAGCCCTTTGCCCTGGTTTTAAGTTTATTTTTTCTCTGTGATAAACTTGCACTAAAAAGCCTTAAGTATCTAGATAAAGACTCTACTTATCCACCATTCTAATCACTTATTCATACCCACAAGTACCAGATTTTCTCTTGTAAATTTGAAAAAAAAACCGGATGTGATTCCAGAACTCTCTACAGGCTTCCCTTGATACAGCACAGTTCATGATATAAGGCTGGTAGGTTGTGGACCCCAAAGATTTTGTTATATTATTGCCCACTCGTCCAGAAAACTGCAAATAAAACAGAATTTAATCAAGACTAAAATATTAAATTTCTTCAATTTGCAATCAATTAACATCTAATTACGTTGTGTTTTACACATAATTTCTTTGCTTTTGTGATGAGAACAACACCTTTGTTAACCAGTGAACTTCTTTTGGCACTCGTAATTGACTATTATCTATGATTCAGTTATAATGCAGTTGCCTTTCTTGGACCCTAACACCCATGTTATAAAGGGGGACTGATGTATTATTCACAATCGATTGTAATGCTCTGTTAGCTTGCTGTCTTAATGGGGGCAAAAGATCAGTCATGTACTATTATTTAAATCAGTTGTCTATTGGACACCAAGATCAGTCTTGTATTATTATTTACATTTGTTGTCTGTTGGACACCAAGATCAGTCTTGTACTATTATTTACATCTGCTGTCTATTGGACACTAAATTCAGCAAAAAGATTCATTCCATATTGTTTGCATTTATCGCATTCTGAAATAATTATCTGAATTGAGTTTGACTTTCAACAACCTTCTCTCTCTTTCCTTTCCTCTCTTTCTTTTCCTTCCTTGTTTCTATTTTCATAACATTCATTCCAATCTTTGGAGAAAGGGTAAAGGCAACTTTTTCTCTTCAATTTAACGACCAGCACCTACATCATCGAAAGAGATCAATATATTGAGTTTGGTCATATAAATCTTGTCGTCAGAGATTAGCCGAGTTTGTTAACTTTCAAGCCTCTGTTTTGCAGGAAGGTAAACATTGTAATGCATGCCATGTAAATAAGTGTAAAACAAATTTATGTCTTTGGGGTCAGCCATTTTGCCTTTGGGGTCAGCCATTTTGCCTTTGGAATAGAGCCAGCCTCTTCTCCTTGGTCATAATTTTGTGCTAAGTACACATTTTCAAAGTCTTGTTGATGTTCTTTATCTTTTATTTAAATACAATGGAAGCCATTTATTATAATCACAGATAACGTTATCGAAAGTTTATTGTTATCAAGATCAGTCGGTCCCAAACACTTTTATAATTTTTAAAAGAAATTTCATATTATTTAAATAATTTAATAAAGTTGTTTATAACCTTGAATTTAATAACATAACAATGAATTTATCACAATGCTAATTCAGCTACAGTAAATCACTGGTCATTTACATTTTAGGAAATTTGTGTAATGAATTTTATTTTTCAAACTTTTATTCAAAAGGCCTGGGTGGATAAAACAAAGAAACAATTGGCAACACATTCTTTGAAAGATGGTTGCATTTATGGTCTTTTTTCTTTTACGATGACCACCTTAACATTTTGTTACAGTTGGAAGGGTTTTCCACAGCAGTAGGACCATAGAACGTGGATCCTGTGTGCGGAATAACCCTCCAGCTTGCTCGATGCAGTTTTAAGGTGAAATGCGACTTGCCCAGGGTTTGCATCCTATGGTCCACCAAGGTAGCGCAAATAGGAGCAGGGCCCCTAGGTCATAGGTTTGACAGGAGTGACCTTCTCCTGGCAGTTGCCTGAGCTAGATATGGGTGTCTGCTGCCCCTTTGCGGGAATATTCTGACAGTAAGGCTGACCTGTGGTTAAATCACAAGACATGAATATTCTGTAGTTGGTAGATGCCTGAGCTAGCTATAGGGTTCTACCATCCCTTTTGAAGGAGAATCAGGACTGTGTTGCTGTCTGCAACTTTAAGCATAGACCCATATTTTTGTCTAAAAAATCATCTGCCAGAAATTCAAATCTATCCATGGATTCTTTCATGGGTAACAACTAGTAGCTTAATTAATCTAAAGACAAAAGTTTGAAGAAAAAGAATTGTAGAAAAATAAATAACTAAAACTAATTCTAGTCTACAAATATCTTTGCGCAAAGATGCAACCATTTAGATTGTCTGATTAATATGGACATGTAATTTTCACTTTGAACAAAATTATATTTGCTCAACAAACTCACTTTGGTTCTGGTTGCAAATATTAAACAAAAAAGATGACAAGGAAAAGGAAAAACATCCTCAAAACAGATAGAAATATTTTAGATGAAAAGGAAAGAAAAAGAAAGAAAATGCATCCAAGAAAGAGGAATGAGAGAGAGAGAGAGAATGAATGAATAAGAGAATGAATGAGAGAGTGAGAGAATGAAACATTTCAAAGTTAAAATTCCCCAGCTTAATTCCACTTATTTATTCCGTCTGTTCCATCCCCATCCCTTCACTACTTTCCCCACCCCCCTCAACACTTCTCTGCTTCCCTTCCCCCACTTCCTCAATACTCCTCTGCTCTCTCTCTCTCTCTAAGAGTTATTGATCTTCTCGTGTCTGATTTCCCACGAGACCAATATCAATCAACCAATAACTTATTTGAATATTGATCATCTCAACCAATACAGAACTATGTTAACTAAAAACGGCTTTGTTCCCGTCTCATATCGTCAAATTGGATAATATATTCCGACCTCCATATCTAATTTCTCTTTCAAAAATTTTATTTTTTAATTTATTCGTTCATCTAACTGTATAACAGTGTTGCACTCTTCAACAAGAACCTCGACTATTGCAATCTCCCCCCCCTCCAAACTAGACACCAAAAAGATAGTGTGAATAATCTTAAGGAAGAAAATAACTAATAATGATTTTTAGAAACTGTCACCCAAAACTGTCAACCAAAATAAGTATTTAGTGCGAGATTCAATTTACAATGTAAGTTTATGCTAAATTGGTCTCTTAGTTTGCGTTTGGCAGCGTTCACGCATGTTTTTTTTGAAAATTCAGACTTTTTGGTCATCACTGCCCAATAAAAGGCGAGAGAAGTAACTTATTCATTGATCACCCCTTTTTTTTAATTTATCACCCCCTTTTTTCCAATTTTCCAATTTTTTAATTGATCACCACCTATTTAAAAATTTTTAATAGATCATCCCCAGCAAGGCATGCTGCCAAAAGACATTAGTAACGTGACAGTTTCTATTGAGTTACTAATCAGTCATGTCTTATTTTTAATTTATTCTTTCATGAAACCGTATAACGGTGCTGCACTCGATGACAAGAAACTCAGCTATTGCAATCCCCCCCCCCCCGCCAACTAAACCCAACTCGAGATTAATAGTGTAAATAATCTTAAGAAAATAACTAATATTGATTTTTTTTTTTTATTTTGTTATTTATTTTTTTATTTATTCATTTTCTTTAAAAAAAAAAGATATTTTCAAGTACTAAAAGTGTCAAAGACATGCAAGTATGAAGTTATTTCAAATTTATGGTTTTTAGTTTTGTTATTATCAAAAGTAATAAGATATTTCAAAAAGCCGTTCAGTCCTTTCAAGATTTCGGCTGGTTTATGAGGAATATCTTTATGCCGGACATTTTTATTCTTAGCTGAATAAACCATTTAAAATTTCCGAATACTCAGTGGATAGTGCGTTGGACCAGAGATTATTAAATGTACTAGTGGACCTGTGTCGTCAAAAATGATGACAGTTTTATTAATTATAGATTAATTAATCGCTGCTACCCACAACACTGGTTTATTGCTGGGTTTAGGTTATTCATGTATTCTGACATTTATATGTATAGCCCTTCATAGTAGAAATTTGAAATTTTGCACACACACTCCCCTCAATGAGTAGGGAAAATGTTTGTTTTTTTTTGTTTTTTTTGTTTTTTTTCTTTTGAAAATTCCCTCCTAAATAGGTTTTTAGAGGGGGTTCAATATGTAGTGGAAGTTTATGCTACATTGGTCACTAGTTTGTGCCCTCTTGTTTTTTTTTGTTGAAAATTCAGATCTTTTTTAGTGATCACAGCACAATTTTTTAATTGATCACCCCCAACACAGCATATATGGGTGGTGGTGATTGAAAATTTCCCTTGGAATGCTTTTACTTTTTCAACAGAGAAAATAATCTCTTTTAAGAAGTCTTGACTGTCCCCTTTCCACCATTTACATTGGGGTAGGTTGAGTGGTGGCACTGCTCGCTGAGTTTATACTCCGACCCATTATCTGCGCAGCCACCCTGCACCTCCCAGACACTAAATCATGCAAAGAATTTAAAAGGTTGGAAATATTCTCTCACTTTTTTCAAATGAATCTCGTCTTGTATAAAACAGCTCGAAAAAGCAACGTAAAGCAAACTTTTGAAAAGCAGGGACTACCTGTATTTGAATTCTTTTAGATGATTTTGATTTTTAGAAAAGAAACTAAAAAAGATCTTGTTCCAGTGGAAGAGTACATTGTTTGAAATGGTGGGTAAGAGATATTTTGTTGTTAGCAGACTTGTTACCTTTTAAGTAGAAAAGTCTGTGGTTACAGACAGACAACCAACAAAATCACACTGTTTGTTATATAAGTAGATGAATAATTCCATGTCTGCATCTAGGCTGAACAATAATAAACATTGAATGAATGAGCCACCCCCACCCCCCGTTCTGTCTCTAGAGACAATGGAAGGTCCCCCCTCCAGGGCACATGCCTGGGCAAAGCGTATAGAGATCCTGGGATGCCCAGTCGTCAGAATCCCACACTCGGCCTCACCAGAGGAAAGCAGATAGCGATACGTCTGGCAACAGCTTGGCTGCAGAAGCTGGCGGAAGGACGTTAAATTTGCGTCAAACCACCTTAACCCATAAGAATGCAGACCCATTTCTACTTGAAGGAACATTATGTGGGATTCTGGGTAGGCAAATTGACACACCGTCACATGACTGCATCAAGATGTTCAGCAGATGTCACTTAGCACACACAAGGATAAAATATAATATTATATAAGAGACTGTGCAGATCAATTAAATTGTATGTGACACTAGTATCGCAGTGGATTCTTATGGATTAAGGGGGCTCCACTCCCTGATTTGGAGTTGTCCTTCTCCTAGACTGGTTGCCTTCCGAAAGCTGGAGACCCCAATCTGCCCTGCTATTTTCCCATAGCTGGGGGAATTTTTGGTCCTATGAAGAGATTTTCCACACTCTTCGCTCGTACCGGGAATCGAGCGTGTGGGGCAGACGTGCTAACCATTACACCATCCAAGCAGACTAATAAACATTATCATTTTACTAAAAGGAATCCTGCTACTCTTTGGCTTTTGACCGAAAGCTTTTTATCCTTGACGAGGACCCCTGTCACGTTTGATTGTAAGGATAGTAAGTAAGAATAAATGTAATGATGGCAGGTAATAAACTGCCAAAGGATTATTCTGGCTGAGAACCCATTTAGCACATCAGAGGGAAGAACAGATCAAAGGACATTTGTGCTGGAAGAACCACGTCTCCTTTTGAAGTTTAGAAAATCAAATCAATTTTGTATGTATTCACCCCCCCCCCAATCTCCTGCATACACACACACACACTTGTATGCCTCGTTCCACATCTATTAGAAACCGTCAACCAAAACTGTCAACATAGGTTTCTCCAGTTTTCAAGTTGGTCTGGCTGGCTATCTATGTATATGTTGCTCGTACAGGCTGCACCAATGGAGCTAGAGGGCTGAAAATTTAAACATGTACCCCTTATCATGTCCAGAAAAAACTGTTTTTTTTGTTGTTTTTTTTCACTTTTATTTAACCCACCCCTCGAATAGGATTTTAGTGGTTCTATTTGCAATGTAAGTTTATGCTAAATTGGTACCTTAGTTTGTGTCTGTCAGCATTCACGCTTGTTTTTTTAAAATTCAAACATTTTTAGTGTTCACTGCCCAACAAAAGGCGAAAGGAGTAACTTGTTCATTGATCACCCCCAACACGGCATGCTGCCAATAGATGTTGGTCACATGACGGTTTCTATTGAATGACCAACCGGGCCTGTATTTGTAACAGCCAAATTGCGTTAAATACTCCGGTTCTCGTATGATCACCGAAGTTAAGCATCGCCGAGCCTGGTCAGTACCTAGATGGGTGACCTTAAGCAGCCGTGGATCATGTAGAGAGCCTCCCATTAATCTTCCTAAGGAGGAGACCGATCTCTACACTATGCCCAAAGACACAAACCCCGCTCTGGGTGCAAGTGACGAATGAATGATTCTCTGTTTAATCAAATCCTCCGTTTCATGCCTGATTCAGGCTGTTTTCTTTCTTCTTGCAAACCCTCCCTAATCAAAATGTTTTAGCTGAGATCAAAAGGTATCATTTCTTTCACCTGACAAACATTATTTTATGCAGAATCTCCTTCCATAAAGTAAAAAAAACAATTGATTTAAACTCAGTATGAGTAATATTACATCAAGAACATGGTTTACGAGGAGATAGTTTAAATGATGGGCTAATGAAATAGACTTTGAACTGGTCAGATTACTGTGCAGTAAACAAAACGAAATCTACACCAGATTAATCAAAGTAGGAATGGGTTAACATTTTCTGGTTGAAGAGGCTCTTTGTTTCTTTGAAATCTAAAATTATTTATTAAACTAGTTAATCCCTGCGAAAAAAAATTCACACGACCGAAACGTTGTGGAACCTACTGTAGAAGAATCAGCATTTCATCTTGTGGTATGAGAGAAAGACGACAAAATTTGTTGGGACTGCTCTGGGATGGTTCCAGAACAATAGTGAAAAAAGTTAGTCTGAAGCCCTGTGGCCTAAGGGGTCAGGGGTTCCCAACCTTTTTTGTCCCGTTTACCCCTGGCAACTTTTTGAAATTTGCTGATTCTGGATTTGTACATATTTTTTAAAAAATTATAATTCAATAACATTGTTATGTGTTATTATTGTTGTTATTTGAACTTCAAATAATAATGTTAAAAACAGTATTTTAGAATTCCCCCTTTGTCGGTTGCTTTATTATGTTAGAAGTGTAAACTCAAATTATTGAACAAAACAGGGGGGGGGTAAATTTACTTTCAAACCGTACAGTAATAAGAAGCAGTAAATAAAACAATACAGTACAGTAATGTGTGTTCCATTTTATTTCTGTTGATAACTTTGATGCCGGGCCGGTTCACGGATCACTTGGGGTATTGAATTCTGTTTCGGTTAAAATTCTAAACGAGTTGTTTAATTCTGTTCCTGTTAATGTTAATCCTGCTTTACCGAGGGTGACCATATAGGGTGACGATAGTAGTTCAAACCAAGTTTCTTCCTCCTTCTCCTCCCCTTCTCCTCCCTCACCCTGACAGGCTGAGGAGCCAAGCCCCCTAGCTTGTTGATCCTCTCACTCCTCTGTGTCAGACTGATTGATTCCTGCCCGATTTGAATCAACGTCCTAAAAAAACCCGGCAGAGTTTGACCTATTTTCTAGCCCTGGGAACATGATATGGCATTTTGGTTATGTACCAATACTATCTCCTCAAAACGTGCAAACACACAACCTGAGTGTATTTCATTACATTCATCTTTTACTGATATCCTAAACTCTGTAAATTCCATGTTGGCAAATTTTGTTTTCATTGAATTATGATTGCGTGGAATTATCAAAATTTTTGAATATCTCTAGGGAGCTAACTTCGGCCCCAGGGGAGCTGCAATGCACACTTTGAGAATCACTGGGCTAGAGCATTTTAGATAACAATCATCTGAAATTGCCTGTATTATTATCCTGTGAACATGTTTTGAAATGCATCTGCTCCCAGACCAAAAACAGAAATCAATTTTTTAGCACCAATTCTCCGCCATAATATTTTAACTGTGGTTGCATTGTGTAAATCAGGGCATTCTTTGAAGCATGGACTCTACCTCAAAGAAATTATGATTGGTTGTATTTACCGCAGTGATTAAATATCACAGATCGTAGACTCACAGTCCGATGAAAAGCAACTAAAATTAAGATGAAAGAAATACTAGTCAAAAAGAAAAATGACCATTCCAAGGTAGGTTATGAATCACCATCACCCATTTATGCTTCTTTTTACCTTGTAAATTAAGCAGTGGTGATGGTGGTAAAATTTAGTTCCCTTGATGAAAATACTACCAGTATGGTTTAAACCATAAATTCATGTTTTTAAAAAAAGAAATACTACTATGTGATCAAAGAATAAGTCACTTCTCTTGCCTTTTGTTGGGCTGCGATCGCTAAAAAGTCTAAATTTTCAAAAAAAAAACAAGCGTGAATGCTGCCGGGCATAAACTAAGGGATCAATTTATGATTAAAAAAACAAACTATGTGGGGGCTTTCACTACTCATTGAGGGGAGTTTTTTAGGACTGGGCATAGTATATATACATAGATATAAATGTCAGAACATATGAATAACCTAAACCCAGCAATAGTGTTTAAACCTGTCTGTTGTGGGTAGTGGTGATTAATAATGGTTAAAAATGCTTCACCCAGGGCTTGAAATTAATGTTGTCCCGGTTACAGTAAAAATGTATTTGGGACAAACAAGACGGAAGTGTTTTTTTTTAAAAATTTTTTATTTTTTTTAATCACTTCCCTCCCGGAGGCGTCCTCAGAAGAAATCTTTTTTTCCTCTTTTTTTAAAAGAAAATTTGGTGAGCATTGTTCTTGTTGTGCTGTTATTTTTTTTACGGGTAGAAAAACAAGGTCAACTCCAGGTTTAAAACAATTCTCACCAAATTTAAAAAAAAAAAAAAAAATCTCCCCCCCACCCCTACGCCTCTGGAACAGACGAAATTTAAAAAAAAAAAAATCATTTCTTTTCCAGGGAAGATACTTGTTCATCCTGAACAAATTTTACTGTCCCCGGGAGACGGGACAACATTAATTTTGACCCTGATTTAAACAATTGATATTTCAAAATTTAGTTACAGTTGTAAGATTCCAATCACCATTTTTCTCCTTGGACCTTAAATTTTGGATAGGACCTGATTTGAATCTATAACTCCCCATTCTTGACATTGTGATATTTACTCAGGGAATGAGGTAAGGTGCAGCTGACTCGTTTCGTTTCATATCGCCAGATCATATGGTTTCTCCGCGGCCTGGTTGCACGTGCTTTGCGTCCTGGTACTGGTCCTCGACCCGGTGATTGGGGACCACTGTGTTAAAGAACCAACATCTTTATCTGAGAAGCCATGACAATTTTATTGAATCTCAAACAGCCTCCAATGAACTATTAGTGGCTATCTCCAGCAGAGGCTTTGCTGAGTTTGGGGAGGGGGTCTATTTAAAAACACCCCGTTGGGTCCCCAAATCCCCAACTACGCCTCTGATCTCGATCTCCAGCCATTACTAACAACTTCCCGTTTGGACTGAAAGCAGAAACACATTAAACACTATTATTATTACTTATATATCTGAAAAGTTTTCCCACTGGATGTAATGTTAATTACGTCTTTCTCTTGTCATTATTAAATGGACTTTATTCTGATTTATAGTCACTTACTAAACATTAGCACAAAGTAAAACTGGCTCAGAGGAGAGCAACAACAACATGGCCGCCGTCTTCTTCTTCTTCTTCAAGGCATTACGAGTTGTCTGCTATAGATTCTAATGTAGATGTCATTGCAGCTAAGCCTGTAAAAGGTTTTGGTGGCAGATTGCAGTAATGTACTTGAATATAAAAATACCCTTTTAACCTTAACACTAGACTGTTTTCCTGACTTTGATGGTTCGATGGTAAGGCAACGGTTTCGCCACAGGCATTGTTACGTCTTATTCACAACT
>VCCN01004206.1:1851380-1868761 GCA_006491835.1 Architeuthis dux | reverse complement strand
CCATTATTCTTCATTGACTATAAGGTTCCAACTTTCAAACCCTCCTCGCCCTAGGTTACAAGGTTTGATCCAGGGGTTGAGGTACAGTCCTGTTTAGTTGGACATTGATCAATACGATCTCTGATATGGGCAGCCATGTTGGTGACCTTTTGTTTGTAAACATTGTGCAACAGGTATCAGTATTTGCACCAGCAACATAAAATTTTCATCTTTAATGCATATTTGTGAAATATAATGAACAATTAATATATTATTATCATAGAAAAATGTAACATTATAGTGATTAAACATATCATCAGTTTGCTTTGACAATAGATATAATTTACTTTTGGTCATGATGTCCCGATTATAGCCACGCACTTGTGTATAATGCGCACCTGTAAGTTTTAAAATCTGGAAAAAAGTGTGTATTATACAGGAATATGAATGACTTGACTCTGCGGACAGAGACTGGGATGGGTTTTCTATGTCTTATTCAGGTCCTAGGTCGGCTGGGCCTGAATGCGAAAAATCAGTAGTCTGCACAATCAAGTTTTAAGGTGAAGTGTAATGTGCGTACAGCCGACCCCACCCTTTAAACCTTGGGTTTGGTCGCTATGGTACCCCGTAGTGGCACAGATAGCAGCATTGTCCTTAGGTTGTAGGTTTGACAGGCATTTCCTTCTGGCATATGCGAGCTAGCTATAGGGGTCGGCCGCCCCTTTTGTGTGAGTATTCCGATGATAAGGCTGACAGGGGTATACATACAGGAATATATACGGTAGACATACACACTTGAACAATTTTTACAGCGAGTGTTATCGCTAGCATCAAGAAAATTCTTTTATCTTTCAAATGAATAAAAACATTATTCATGTAGAAATAGAAAAACAATTATCTCAACAATTACAAACTTAATTAAATTTGCAGCTACCAAGTTAAAAATTAAATATAATTCCACTGAAATAAGATTAATGAACCTAATGTAAACTGGATTCATCTGCCTTGAGTATATCGGATTCTGTTCTGTATTTAGTGTTACAAAAAATAAATAAAAGAATTAAAAAATCAGGTCTGGTTAGTCACTCAATAGAAACTGTAACGTGATCAATTTTAACTCATAAGACCCCAGACCCATTTCTACTTGAATGAACATTATGTGGGATTCTGGGTAGGCAAATTGACACACAGATACGTGACTGCACCAGGATGTTCATTAGATGTCACTTAGTATACTTCATGAGTTAAAATCAAGGATAAAATATATTTCATAAAAGACTGTCCAGATCAATTAAATTGTATTTGACACCAGTATCATAGTGGGTTCTTATGGGTTAAAAAAATGGGAAAATATTTTTTTGTAAGGTTGTACTCATCTGTGGACGGCAACATATTAAATATTTTTGGCAACAGTTTTAATGCTGTAGAGTTAGGTCATAAATAATACCTGATAATATCCGTTTTGATTGTGTAATGTTCCACTAGAAATAATAAAATACAGCTATGTTTGGTTTAGAAGAAAATTAAATTTCTATAAAATAGTGGTAATGGTGTACTTATTTATGTGCGATACTGTACATAGATATATAGCCAGACCAACTTGAAAACTGAAGAAACCTATGTTAACAGTTTTGGTGACAGGTTTCTAAAAAGTAATGAGACTGGAGAAATGAAAGCCTTCTCACAATAGGAGTTGCATAAGAATTAATTAGATGTTAGAAACTGTCATTATAGGTTCCTTCAGTTTTTTCTTTTTTAAAAAGTTTTTTTTTAATTGATCACCCCCCCCCCCCCCCCAACACAGCATGCTGCCAAAAGACGTTGGTCACATGACGGTTTCTATTGAGTGACTAACCAGACCTGTTTTGTCGTTTACTTTTTTTTTTGTTCTTTAAATTTTCAGTTCCGAAAACATTGTGGTAACAACAAATGCAATAAATATAAAATATTTTTTAAAAATGAATGAGTTCATGCCTCCCATCTACTCTTGGAATAGCTGAATTGTTAGTGGCCACCAGAGCCGACCCTAGAGTTCTTGGTGGCCCAGGCGAGCTGAACTTCGGCACCCTCTAAATTATAGTATTATCTATTTATGGTGAACCTTTGTTGAGCCGATTATCGGATAAAATAGAGAAATATTTTAGTTAAATGACCGTCCATGTCGACTATAGGGGACAGTTTGCTTCAGGAAGAGTCCACTAGATTAGTAACTGGACCATTTCAAAATTACTACTACAATTACTTCTCCACATTTAGAAGTAAACAAACTTATAACGGTTTAGGGATTTTCAGAGGAGTCAGATCTTAATTAATTAGACCTGAACTACTTAACCTCGTTATATGTTAAATAATTTCATAAAATATATGGTAGATTTGATTAAACAATGTGGAAAAGAAAGTTTGAGAAAAGCGTGTTACGTCTCAAACATTTATTATCATAAAGATAAATCTTTATGCATTTCGTCATTGTGAACGACATCATCAGAAATGCATAAAGATTTATCTTCATGATAATAAGCATGTTTGAGACGTAACACGCTTTTCTCAATCTTTCTTTTCCACATTGTCTAATCAAATCTATCATTCTGTTGGATTCCCTTACATCCATACAACAAACATAAAATATATGTTTTATATAGTTATATGATAATTATAATGACATTTATTAGTTGAGAGCCTATATTTGCCTGGCGTCGGTGTGAGCAACTGCTAAACGAACGGCCTAAATCTTAAACAGAGTTCGTTTCTTTATTCACATTTGGGATTTAGGCTCTCAACTAATAAATGTCATTATAATTATCATATTGTGTCAGATATAAAATTATCCATCATTTGATTTGATATAGTTATATGATGTATCATGTTCAGTGTATATACTTTCCATTGTCATATACGTATACAGTAGTAACCTGCTACCATCAGTTAACTCAGACAATTGACTAAAAAGGACCCCATAAGTCCATTTTAATGAGGGTTCACTGTATTTGTTTCACAGTGAGAAAATAAAAACCTCGGAATAAAAAGTTTATTTCAATAATTTAATCAGGTGAAAGAAAAGAATTCCAACACAAAATCAGAGTTTCAAATCCCCATTTGATGAATATAACGAATTCATTATTATAACAAGAAGAGGGTGTATATTTTGACTGTTTATATTCTGTTTAATTCATTCATTTTTCCATTTGCATTTGGAAAGTCCTACTGTCTCAAACACCTGACAGACGCTCTGGACGATTGGCTGAGTTGCCAGTACCTAGGGCTGGCTACTCCATGGCTACTCCATAGCTATGGTCTTGTAGCAGAATAAAATTAGAAAATGAGCACACCTAACATGCTGGTCTCGTCAGCCATTTTGAGTAAGTGATTTTGATTCTCATTGGTTTCTCTCTCGCACGTATGTAGCCTTGTGGCACACTTGGCTTAGTCTAACTAAATCAAATATATATCGTCTCAAGATATCCTATAAGTATAACTTTACATTGGTAGATTTATATGCTATCTGAATTGTATTGCTACCTTTATGTATTCAATACATTCTTTAGGAATATGTTGGTATGAATTCTATTAGGAGTAGCCATTATCTTACAAGCTAAAAACGTTTCATTTACGGGTTTGATAAATAATGCAACCACAAACAAGCGAGCAATATCTTCTTTATATAATTTCTTTTCTTTAATCTTTCGTTATTGGTGGACTCTGCACGTACCGTGTGCCACCTTATGATTGTAGGAAAAATGCACCGACTGCAGAAACTAATGATCTATCATTATCCACCATTTTTGCCTTTGAGCGAGAGCAGTAACATCATCGTCTCTGATGATGGCAGCCTTCGTTTGTTCAGTTGTCAGATGGCATGGACTCAACTTAACAACAATAACTATAATGCTGCCAGTGGCAAAGCAATGGTAGTGTGAGTAGCTATGTCATTGGTGGTGGTATGGTTGTTGATGGTGGTGTGTAGCCTTGACTTAGAACAATATCTTTTTTGACACCCTTACATTCCTTTGAAAACTGTAGCTGGTTTTGTTTCATTTACAACAGTGGTTCTCGACCAGGGGTGAATTTGGGGGGGGGGGGGCATAGATTGGTAGATTCAAAATGTTTGAATATTGATCTTTTGGAACTGCCTCGAAAGTCGAATTACTTTTTCTTTTTTAAAAATAATCCAAGTAAATGTATAAACGTGCTGATATAGAAAAAAAATGAAAGATTTTCAATTTTATATTATTTGGAATGCACCGTTTGAGTCAGACAATCATGGAATGGGGGAATGACTTTCTGAAATCTGGTGAAAGGGGTGCCTGGGCACAAAAGGTTGAGAACCACTGATTTACAGAAAACTAATCCAGCAAATTTTCTGTTTTCCATGCTTATTAGGCAATAATTTATCTTTAAGTTTGTTAGAAATATAGGTTTCTTCAGTTTTAAAGTCAGTCCGGCTTGCTTGCTATGTATATATGTATGTATCATGCGTACAGGCCGCACCAATGGAGCTAGAAGTAACTTATTCATTGATCACCCCCCTTTTTTTAATTGATCACCCCCAATACATGCTGCCAAAAGATGTTGGTCATGTGACGGTTACTATTGAGGGACTAATCAGACCTGTATTTTATCACTTTCAAAGTTCTTCTTTCATTTGATTTTTTTTTCTTTCTTAATCATTCGTTTCATTGGTACATCTGTAATTTAGAAGATTACATACTAAGTCTTTTGGTCTCCTCTCCTTCCCCCTCACTACATACACACTTTGAATGATTCAAGATTTTTCACTAATGAACTCCAGCAGTTCATGAATTATGGTGAATTTAAAACATTTTTCTTTTCTTTTTCTTTATCAGGTTTTGTGCATTATTTTCCCCCAAATCTTTTTTGTTTTGAATGCTCATAAAATGAATGTTTTCGACAAGTGAACTCTTTTTGAACATTCCGCCATTTTTTTTTTTCCTTAATGTTATATTGCCACTTTTGTTAATTCTATCTCCTCTGATTAAAGCTAAAGTCGGCTGTTTTCAAACAACCAAAATAAATGTCCCCAACGAAATGTGTTTCTGCACAAAAATACAAAGAAACTAAAATACAAAGATAGAAGAAAAAATCAAAATATTAATAACTTGAACACTACAATCACAATTCTCTGTCCTTTTGTGTCGTGTTTATTATCTTTTATATTTATTTTGTATCTGTAATATCTTGGTAAAGGTCGCAAAATACTATTTGATATTTGGCATATTGTTATATTGTTATTTACCTCTGCCAATGACGTTGAAGAGATTTACATCTTTCCGGCTGTCTTTCTGTCCGTCCGTCTATCTTTGTTTTCGTCTTTCTGTCTGTTTGTACACATTATATCTCCAAAAGTTCTCAATGAATTTCAATAAAATTTTGTGGAAGGCTTTACTAAGAAAGGATTAAATTTTGGGGCAGATCCAGGAATTCTTTTTCAATTGAGTTAGTGTACTGTGTTGGCAGAGGGTGCTCTCTATCTAGTGGGTGAATTTAAACAAAAGGTGTACGCGTGCTGGTTTGTTTCTCTTTTCACTTTTTTATTGGCATATCAAAAACAGGTCTGGTTAGTCACTCGATAGAAACCGTCATGTGACTGACATCTTTTGGCAGCATGTCATGTTGGGAGTGAGCAATTAAAAAATTGGAGAACGGGGTGATCAATAAATAAGTTACTTTTCTCACCGTTTGTTGGGCAGTGATCACTAAAAGAAAAGTCAAAGAAATAAGCAAGAATGCTAAGGGACTAAGGGATCAATTTAACATAAACTTACATTGCAAATTGAACCTCTCACTAAAAACCCATTTAGGGGGCAATTAAAAAAAAAACAAGTTTTTTTTTCTATTTTTTTTTCTAGCCATAATAAGGAGTAAATGTTGAAATTTCCATCCCTCTAACTCCATTGGTTCGGCCTGTATGATACATGTATAGGCAGCCAGCTGGACCAACTTGAAAACTGAAGAAACCTATGTTGACAGTTTTTAACTCCCTGTTCTACTCTATCAATACTGTTTTGTATTTATTTTAGGATACATTTCTTCTTCTTTTTAGCCATTATATCACATTGTGTTCCGTTCATAATAAACCACGTTGGCCGATCATAACAAACACAATAGCAGGAAATCAATTTGTGTTCGTTTTCAAATAAACTGAAGCCATAGCCAGACACAATTCCATAAATCACAATCTTCTGCACTTAAAGAAGGCTAATGAGATAATGGAGAACTGACTGCGAATAGTCCGCAACTTCCATCATATTTTATGCAATGAATGTATGTCTTGCATTCTATTGTACTAATGTCCATGGTGGCATCATATTGTCTTGGCCATTCGACTACTGCAGTCTTGTGTTCAACTAGTAATACTCAAGTCAGGGCCAGATTAGTCTAGTGCGCAGTCTGTACTAGCATATGTTATAAAAGGGGACTAAATTTTTTTAAAAACACACAAACAGGTTTGGTTAGGAACTCAATAGAAAACGTCACCTGACCAACATCTTTTGGCAGCAGGCTGTGTTTGGGGTGATCAATTAAAAAAATTGGGAAAAAACCTTCTTTTGGTAGTGATCACTAAAAAAAGTCGGACACAAACTAAGGGACCAATTTAGCATAAACTTACATTGCAAATTGCCCCCCCCCCACTAGAAACCTATTTTGGAGTTTAAAGTTTTTTGTAGCAATAATAAGGAGTAAATGTTTAAATTTTCAGCCCTCTCGATCCAGTGGTGTGGCCTGTAAGCATGATACATACATAGCCAGCCAGACCAACTTAAAAACTGAAGAAACCCATGTTGACAGTTTTGGTTGATGGTTTCTAATATTAGAAAGCATATTTTTATTTGTATAGTAAAGTAATTAATTTTTCATTTTGCCATACAAGCAGATAATAAGGCAAATATGTCTGACATCCGATGGAATTGTTAATAATAACCAGAATGATGATAGCTCGGTTGTGGCAGGTGAAGTTTTTTTTATTTTAAAAAAAAATGGAGCTGTGTTATTTTATTTATTTGCGTCTCTATTGGAAGAGTCACATCCAATGTCGCCAAATTTATTTTCCTGTTCACATCTAAAATTGTGTCAAATAAACATCTAGAAACATCTAGATTCTCCAGATATATATCTAAAATCTAGGAAATATATCAATAAATTAAATGTGACTTTATTTGCCAACATTTACTTTATTAAAATATTGCTTATTTCATTAAAAATATTACATATTTTATTAAAAATCATCTAAATAGCAATTTCTGACATTTAGACTCAACAAAAAAACATCTAGATTTAGATGAAAAACATCTAAACTATAAATGAAATAAAAATGGTACTTATTTAATTAAAAATAATCTAAATAGCAGTTTCTGACATCTAGATTCAACAAAAAACATCTAGAATTAGATGAAAAACATCTAGATTGGCAACACTGGTCACATCCCCTCACGTTGGCTAATATCGTTTCCGAACATTTTGCTGCTTCTGAACCTGACAGAACTTTTGAGGAAAGAATGAAAGATCAACAAAAAGAAGTGCCAATGGGGCATAGATTTGTTTAAGGTGGACCCCAACGTGCCAGGGAGTGACCCCACACACTATGATCTCCGGACCATCCCTGGCGGCACGTGTGGCCTGAGACCTGCAGGATCAGGTGATGAGACTGCAACAGACTTCTGCTGACACGGGATTGAAGAGTAATAGAATCCTAACTAACTTCTTCTAGCTAGGAAATTTGAGCCGTGTATTCATACAGCAAATTTGATTGAAAACATTCCATGTACCCTGGAGAAATATTCAGTCAGTTTTATATAGTAAGATATCATATTACTCGCAAGAACAAGATGGCTTTTCTCATTGTTAGAAATTGTGAAATTAAAACGACTTGAATAACCTCATAGATTTATAAATCTAAGAAAAATGGGTGATTTTTAATGAAATTGGAGAAATATATATGATGTGTTACCCCCCCCCCCCCGTCTTTCCATTCATCTTTTCGTCTGTCTGTCCGTCCAGACAATATCTCCAAAAGTTTTCAATGAATTTTTGTTGAAGGGTGGACCATGGGTAACTGATTACATTTTGGGGTGGATTTGTTTTCGATTGAGAGATGTTTCCATTTTCTTTTTTCATACGTTTAGGCAGTTGCTCATGTCTGTCCACACGATATCTCTAAAAGTTTTCCATGAATTTAAATGAAATTCTGTGAAAGGGTGGGCCATGGGCTAAAGAAGTGATTAAATGGGGTGGATCCTGCAATTCGTTTTTGATTGAAAGATATTTTTATTCTGCACAAAAATAGGTAAAAAAGGAACAGTAAAAAAAAAAATTGCTAAATTTGAATTTCAATGGAAGTAACCCAATATTTGTATGTATTGCGAGAATTGCATTCTCTTCCCTGTTAGAAACCAACAAACAAAGCTGTCAACATAGGTTTCTTCAATCTTTAAGTGATTCTGGCTGGTTATGTATGTGTCATGCATACAAGCTGCAACAGTGCAGCTAGAGGGCTGAAAATTTAAACATTTACTCCTTATTATGTCTAGAAAAAAACCTTTCTTTTTTTTTAACTTTTTTTTAACCCCCTCCCCAAATAAGTTTTTTTTTGGGGGGGGGGTAAATTTACCATGTAATTTTATGTTAAGTTAGTCGTTTTGTTTGTGTCTGGCAGCATTCTCACTATTTCTTTTTCAAAATTCAGACATTTTAGTGATAAAAAAAAACAGCAAGCCTTTTTCCAATATTTTAATTGATCACCCCAACAAGGTGTGCTGCCAAAAGATGTTGGTAATGTGATAGTTTCTATTGAGTGATTAACCAGACCTATTTTTTAATATTTTATTTTCATTCAGTTAGTGACAATGGCATTGGCAGAGGTATGTGCTCTCTGGGTGCTTTCTAGTTACCTCTCCAATTTTGTTGGCATAGGTATGTGTATTTGGTTGCATCTTTCCATCCATCCGTCAGTTTGTCTGTCCATCCACACAAATGAATTTCAATGAAATTTCATGGAAGAGTGGACTATGAGCTACGGAAGAAGAGATTAAATTTGGGGGGTGGATCCATGCACAATTACTTCTTCCCCCTGACAATGGTGTCGGCAGAGGCTTTCTATTTCTTTATTTATTCATTTAAGAATTGTTTGATGGGAAGAGAGAACTGTTTACATATATTTCTGATTTGATTCTATCAAATTAGCTATTTATTTGTATTTCTTTTTAGACACAGCATCTTTTGTTTGTTCATGTAATAGTAATACGTATGCCCACTGACACCTGGATCTATTGTGTGGTTTTGTCTATGTTGTTGATTAAATACAAAATATCCTTGTGTAAATATTTTGAATAAACATTGGCCCAGAGTCAACAAGGTCCTTTCTTTTATCTGTTTCTTTTAGAGAATAGTTGCTGTATAAGTTGCCAATGCCAAGAATTTAACCAAACTACACAGGTCTGATTAGTCACTCAATAGAAACTGTCTTTTTGGCAGCATATGTTGCCTTTTGTTGAGCAGTGATCACTAAAAAAAGGCAGAATTTTCAAAAAATAAGCATGAATGTTGCTAGACGCAAACTAAGGGACCAATTTAGCATAAACTTACATCGCAAATTGAACTCCCCACACTAAAAACCTATTTAACTCTTGAAGTCCTAAAGAGCATGAGGCCGCATGCAAACAAACAATGGCTGAAAATCCTAAAACGCACAAGGTTGCACAAGTCTTTCTTGCAATACTGCCAATTTTCACAACAATCTGCCCACAAGTAAAGACACTATAAACATTTGAATAAACAAACCATTCTTAGCCATTTTCTGCTCAATCATTACTGGTCTGGGCTTTGGACTTTTAACAGGATGTTAAGAGTTAAGGGGTGGAATTTAAAAAAACGTTTTTCTAGACTTAATAAGGAGTAAATGTTTAAATTTTCAGCCCTCTGGCTCCATTTACACATGATACATACATAGCCAGCCAGAATCAGTTTTGGTTGACAGTTTCTAATTAATTCTACTTAGTGGCATAATTAGAGATACAGGGAGCGCAAAAAGTATTTGGTATCTTTTAAAAAAGGTCATTTTAACATCCTTATACAGCTTCAAAATTGACAGAATTTGGACCAAAGAGTTCTGATTTTTGTTCATAACTTTTCAGTGTTCAATCATGTTTCAATACATTTTGTTTTTTTTGGACTTTTGAATCTCTGGTCCAAATTGTCAATTTTGAAGCTGTATAAGGATGTTAAAATGAAATCTTGGCAATGTATCGGATACTTTTTGCACTCAGTGAGATGGGAGGGGGGGGGGGGGGGGTTAGTGACATTTGATGAAAAAAGAAAATTTGCAATAAATAGATATGCATTATCACTTAATTGGTGAAAAACAATCCCAAAGGCTGTGTCAAAATATCCAATTGAAATTCTCAGCACTGCAATTTACTGGGACTTCACTCCTTCAGCTTCTAATAGTAAAATGTAAGCTTCCCTCGAAGTGGGAAGCTATTATACCAATGATGGCACCCCAAGGTCAGCCCTGGTTGGTCGATACCCCAGCACTATGTAAATCACTGCCATTCAAGTGCCATCTACCTTGATATACTCCAAACAGCCAATCATGAAGGGGGACAACTCGTATTAACTTAACAGGCAGGATTATTATTTATGTAATTCATGTATCTACAAATATATCCTTATTATTGTAAGTAGAAATACAATAATGAAATGAACTATAATTTATAAAGCTTTTTGGGTGGGTCAAATACCCCCCCCCCCCCCCAGCAAACTCTATTTTAAAATAGATTAATTCTACTTTAGTCAGAGCCTTAGGAAATTATGGAAACCATTTTTTAAAGCTATTTATGCTTTGTGTCTTTATGTCTTTGATGCCAAATGACGCCCATTGAGAAGAATGTAAATAATTTTAAAGGACAGGGCTGCCAAATTAGCTAGATTCCTAGGCTAGATTTGGCTGATTTCTTTTCAATTAGCTGATAACAATCTATGATAGTTTTAATTAAAGTACATGTACAATTTTTAATCACTGCTACCCACAACACTGGTTAGCAGTTATAATAACATTTTATATATTTAACCTTTTTAGCTATTAAGTTAGTTGTAAATGAAAAATCTAACCGATTTTAGCTATTTTTTTTAAAAAGACAGTTTTAGCTATAAATAACACAATACTTGGCAACATTGTTAAAGTATCAGTTTTCAGACACCTTTTTTCTAATGCTTTTTCTTTTTATAGCTTCGACATTTACCATTTCAGATTATTTTTACCTTCATATTTTAAATAGGAAACATTTTTTCTCTTTTTAAACCTGATACTTTTACATTCCTCAAATACTAATTTGAAATAGAAAAAAAAGAAAATTCAATACATTTAAAAAAATGAAATTTGCACTCTCGAATCTTTTGATTACATCTGTTCTCTTATTTTTATTCAATTTTGTAAATCTTTTTTTTTAAAAAGGGGGGCAAAGTAGGATGACTTAACCATCAAAAATGCATCACATCATAAGGACTGATTTGACCGATCACTGCTAAAGAAGCTAACATTTTTATTTACTTTCGTACTAAGCTGGCATGGCAATGACTGTTTGAGTTTTAGTAAAAAAAACGATTATTTTATTTTTTATTAAATCAAGTATTGTAAACCATTTTTATTAAATCGAGTATTGCAAACCATTTTTATTCATTTTTGATTGCTATTTACCCTGCCAGCTTAGTACAAAATTTTTAAAAAATGTTAGCTTCTTTAGCGGTGATCAGTCAAATCAGTTCTTATGATGTGATGCATTTTTGCCGGGTTTTTTTGTGGTGCAAACGTTATATAGCAGATATAACAGGAACAAGCCTGGTTGCTGCAGGGTCAAACACCTCTCCTACTTCTATTCCGACTGAAGATGATTACTGCAACTTTTGTATTGTATATATAATAAATAAAAAAAAGAAGATTTTTTTGGTATAAATATATTTATCAGAGTGAAATAAGCCTGTACGTATCTGTATGATAAATCTTCATTAATATCTAAGACTTGTCAATTTAGCTCAGTCAGTAAGACAGCCTCCTGGCAATCAGTTGGTCTTGAGTTCAAAAAGTTGGGCTGTGATCACTAAAAAATGTCTGAATTTTCAAAAAACAAACATGACACAGACTAAGGTACCAATTTAGCATTAACTTATATTGTAGATTGAACCCCCCACTAAAATCCTATATTAAAATTTTCAGCCTTCTAGCTCCATTGGTGTGGCCTGTATGCATGATACATATGTACATACATAGCCAGCCAGACCAACTTGAAACTTGAAGAAACCTATGATGGTTTCTAATATCAATAAAATTAATTTGTATTTAATAACTTTAAACTATGATTGGTTCCCTCGTAGTCATGTGATGCCCCCCGTACCATCTCAGAAGTAAAGACTAGTTTTCGTAATCCTTTGTTATACAGAGGTAAATTAATGTTGTTGTTTTCGTGCTGCTAAATGACAGTTTGGTACGTCGAATACACTGTTTCCGTTGTACCTAGATGAATTCATGGTGCACAATATTCTGATATAAAGAACAAATTGCTGGCTTTTAAATCCATTATTGCGTTAATATCTGATCAATACGTTAGACTTTTTGGAGCCTTTCTGTGCTCTCTGAGTGCTTTCTAGTAATTTCTGCATCCCGTAATATCCGATAACATTTTATTTGCTCTTGTTTGATGTCAAACACATCTGCTCTGTTCTTAGGGATTATAAGAAATTGCAATTCCCTCTTCTATGGCTTGCAGTTTGAACCTCTTTTCTTCTTACTCCTACCACTTTGTAAGTCTTTTCTTCTTACTCCTACCACTTTGTAAGTCTTTTCTTCTTACTCCTACCACTTTGTAAGTCTTTTCTTCTTACTCCTACCACTTTGTAAGTCTTTTCTTCTTACTCCTACCACTTTGTAAGTCTTTTCTTCTTACTCCTGCCACTTTGTAAGTCTTTTCTTACTCCTGCCGCTTTGTAAGTCTTTTCTTACTCCTGCCGCTTTGTAAGTCTTTCAAAAGCTGAAATAATTTCAAATAAGCACTTGAAATTCCAGTCTTGTGTTAAGGTATTATCATGTTATATGGCGTCTTCATCACAGACATGTTCAGTTCTGCCTTTGGCATTTCCCTAAATTGCAGGAATGACAAACTTGTGTTGTCTGAGATCCTTACCGATTTCATTATCAATTTATTTCATCAAGGAAGATTTTTCCATTATCAAAAGCGACGAGAAAAGATCATTTTTACAATCATGTGTGTTAGAAACCGTCCACCAAAACTGTCACCATAGGTTTCTTCGGTTTTAAAGTTTGGCTGGCTGGCTGGTTATGTATGTGTCACGCATACAGGCTGCACCAATGGAGCTACTTATGTCTAGAAAAAAAATGATTCTTTTTAGGTTTTTAGTGGGTGTTTCAATTTACAATCTAAGTTTATGCTAAATTGGTCCTTTAGTTTGCGTCCGGCTGTATTCATGCTTGTTTTTTGAAAATAAGACTTTTTAGTAATCCAACAAAAGTCAAGAGAAGCAATTTTTTTATTGATGACCCCTTTTTCCAATTGATTAATTGATCACCCCCAACACGGCATGCTGCCAAAAAAGGTTGGTCACATGACAGTTTCTATTGAGTGACTAATCAGACCTGTTTTCTTTTTCTCTTTTTTTTTTTTCAAATTATTATGTACTGTATATAGTTGTGTATTAGTCAATCTCGTAAATGGGTCGACCCTTGATTTATGGGCACAAAATGATTAACTCGCGGTCTGCTTTGCGAATAGGTCGACCCCAGTTTTCCAGGGATAATTGCTGTTTGTAGGTCAACACCCAACATATTTTGTTAATTGTAATAGTATCCCGAGAGTTTTATTATTTTTTCTACATCTAAAGATATGATATTTTCTATATGATAAACATTATTAACACAGGCTGAGGATTATCCTGTGTCGACTGGTGAAACCATATAATATTATATTAAGCTACACAATTTTATGTTGATGAGCTTATTTATTGAAGGCGTTCCACGTCTTTTCATTAAAAAGTGGTATATCTTAGAAACTGTCAACATCAGTTTCTTCAGGTTTCAAGTTGGCCCAGCTGGCTGTGTATGTTTCACACGTACAAGCCACACCAATGGAGCTAGAGGGCTGAAAATTTAAACATTTACTCTTTATTATGTCTAAAAAAAAACTTTTTTTTACCCCCCCCAGGTCTTAGGGGGGGGGGCACCTCGAGCCAGCCGTTAATTTGTCCTCTTTTTGGGGTCTGACTAAAAAAACTCATAAGAATTACCTTGAAAGATCTGCCACTCAACAAGCTCACGGACCCCCAATAATAGCTTTTGTGGGTCCCCAGGGGTCCATAGCCCCCAGGTTGGGAACTGCTGGTCTAGAATGTCCTCCTTTTTGAAAATGGCCACCCTTTTGGGAGGTTTAATTTACAATTTAAGTTCATGCTAAATTGTTTTTTAAAAATTCAGACTTTTTAGGTGAGAGAAGTAACTTATTCATTGATCACCCCCAACATGGCATGCTGCCAGAAGATGTTGATAACATGACAGTTTCTATTGTGTGACTAAGCAGACCTGTTTTATATATTCATTATTTGCTGGCAGTAACCATTAAATATCTTTCATTTTCCGAACCAAGGGTTGCTCCTAGTTCATCCTACCATATTTGAACTTCAACCTTACAAAATTATAACTCGTGTATATAATGTTTTTGCCTTACAATTTGATCTTCAAAACACAACCTATACACGAGTAGATACGGTACATTATTTTCATTTTATTAACTCAATTAATTCAACATTTGTCTTTTATAATGTGTTAATTATTTGATGGAGAGTTTTAAAACATTGCATGATTTATTTTTACAGGAAAAGATTTTAAGACTTATATTCTCTATTAGTATTATATTTTTTAAAACTAGTTTTTGTTGATAGTTGCTGTTATATCTGCTGTTTCCCTTGTCACCTATATCTGTGTAATTATTGTGTTGTCTGTTTGTATGGTATAGAATGCCAAATATCAACTAAACTGATCACTAGGTACAAAGTGAACAAATTATCATTTCCATTTTTGCTTTCTTTCTGTGAAATTTATTTCAGTTACTTTTTTCTTTTTTTTTTTTTTTTACAGTTAAGATTTGGTTCAGATATTTTTTTATTTTTTAAACTTTCTTGGTTGATTTTCTTGTAATCAAATATAAATTACTTTGAAACCAAGTGAGGTCAACTGTTTTAGTACTATTTAATATACCCAACAAAAGAACCTGTGTATTTGATTTAACAACTTATCCCTTCACTCATTTGAGGCCTCTACCGTAGGACGGGCGAACTAACCAAAACATGGTTTTGAGAAAATGAAAACCAAATTTTGGCCACATTAAAAGCTGAATACGACCACATTTTTGGATTGATTTTCATTAAAATTTGTATGATACCTCAGTATATTGTGTAGAAGGTGACTATAATATTGTTTTTACATGATATTACAGAAAGATTACCAAAATTTGTGCATTTGCAACCAACAATTAGCATTGACGATTAGGGCTTTACACATGGTGAAAAATTGCATTGTAAACAATGGCAAAACGGAGTATTAGAGGCGAACTGGAAACTTTCTGATTATACCATCAGATAGATCAGGGATGGTTGAATACTTTACCATAGAAAATGCATTTTCGCAGCAGGGGCAAGTTTGCCTCTTCCACGGTAGACGCCTCATATAGAGGCTGAATTATGATGTAGTTTTGTTTTTAAAATAATCACCATTGTTAAATGTTAAATTCTCACATTTACTGAGCAGTTTCAATTGTGTATTTTCCAAGGACTCTTTGTAATCCACACGTGAACCAAATTTTCCTTTCTTACATAGTACACTAATATATGTTAGTGTTTACCTTAAAGCTTTGAAATATATTTTATAAAGATTTATTCTAAACAATCAAAATTACTGCTTCAAACTGTTCAGAACAAGTTTAAATCTTATAATAAATGACTCTTTTTACTTGTTTCTCCAAATAATTCAAATTTAATGGACTTGAATAGATGATTTGATACTTTGTTTTGTTTGTGTGTTTTAGTGCATGTCAATTCCAATGTTGAATGTCTATATAAAAAAAATAAAACATTTTGATTGGTTCTCATTTAAGGTTATTTTAACCAGCAAACATTCATCAACATAATAATATTTCTTTTATTAATTTTGACTAGTTTTTACCTTCATCTTACCTCCATCTTACCTTCATCTTACCTTCATCTTACCTCCATCTTACCTTCATCTTACCTTCATCTTACCTCCATCTTACCTTCATCTTACCTCCATCTTACCTTCATCTTACCTCCATCTTACCTTCATCTTACCTCCATCTTACCTCCATCTTACCTTAAGTGCAAAGTACTACTACATGTCTGTTCCAAAAATACTAAGTTTGATTATAAATTAAATAAGGGAATCAAAAAAATAACCGAGGAAAGTCATTTAGGAGTGGTTTTTAATAATTCCTTTAATTTTAATAATCATATTTTATCAATTGTGTCAAACAAAAGTGAATCAGAAAATTGGTCAGATGAGATTTTCAAGAGTCTTGTATTAGATTGTAGATAAGATGTTGTTTGTATTTATGTACATTTGAATGTTTTTATGAATTTTGTATTTGTTTTGAAGTCGATGTGTAAATATTGTGCATAGTTGGAGATTCCCAATGAGGCATAATAAATAAATCTTAATTTTTAGTTGCTTTTATACAACTTTATAAAAAATTAAGATGGAGGTAAAAACTAGTCAAAATTAATAAAAATATTTTGTTACAATACTTCATCCAATAATAATTATAATAATAATAAAAATTGATTTATCAACATATTTGGTTCTTTCAGGACTAAGAAAACAATTCCCATCTTATTTTGACTTTAAGTTTTTTTGAAGGTAATGTATACATTTTTCCACCAACTTAAACCAACACAAGCTTTAAACCTTCTTCCTTCCAAAATCCAAACTAAAATTCCCCGCAGAAAAGCTAACAGAATAACGATTTTGATAACAAGCACAATAGAGCAGGTTGAATTGTAAATCTGCTTGATTTTTTTGTTAGAAGCAAAAGCTATGCATGTTTGGAAAGCTTAGAGTATGTACTTTCAAAAAATAATGTGTTCAATTTTTTTTTCTATTTGGCCAGCCAATTTTTATGAAATTTTATCTTAGTCCGGTTCCGATTTTGGATAAACTCTGCAGGTCAAAGCATTTTAGATTAGAATTTGTCATGCAGTTGAAATAAGATAATTCAAGGTTGCTGATTCAAAATCTGCTGTAAGACATTCACGATTTTCTGTTATTACAGGTGAGATCATTCAAAATCAGAGCCAAAATTGCATTTTTGTGCTAAATT
>VCCN01004206.1:1840139-1850713 GCA_006491835.1 Architeuthis dux | reverse complement strand
AGCATTCCAAGGGAAATTATGAATCACCACTACCCATATATTCTTCTTTTTACCATGTCAATTAAGCAGTGGTGGTGGTAAAATTAAGTTACCTTGATGAAAATGCTACCAGTAAGGTTTGAACCATAAATTCATGATTTTCTTTGTGTGAATGCAGCTGGACAAAAACTAAGGGATCAATTTATGATGAACTTACATTGTAAATTGAACCCCCCACTAAAAACCTATTATGGGTGGCAGTTTAAAAAAAAAAAAAAAAAAAAAAAAAAAAAAAATTCCCCTACTCATTGAGGAGAGTGTATGTGCAAAATTTCAAGTTTCTACTATGAATGGTTAGGGCTGGACAAAGTCCGGATACATAGAAACACATGAATAACCTAAACACAGCAACAGTGTTCAAACCAGTCTGTTGTGGGTTAACAATAACATTTTTTTACATGCAGTGAATGGGATCTTCTGATAAAATGTCTTAGGTTGTACAGTAAAGTAATGGCATTTTTATATGAATAGAAATTTAAAACGAGAAACAAACAAGTAATGAAAAATGTGCTTGATCAAAGTATAAGTTTCTATGTGATTGTTATACTTTGGCAAAAGTGTGTTCAATGTCATTTATGCATTGATTTTAAAAATCATTGTTCCTGAGGTCAATAAATTCTCAAAAACTTTGTGTCACATCGTTAAAAGACCACTTCATTCCTGGACGTTTGTAGTCCTTAAAACTCTCATTTCCTCGCTGAAATCTCTGGAACCAACTCTGAACCGTACGACCGGGAACCGGTTCTTGACCAAACGCTTGGTTGATGTCTTGTTACGGTTTCAGCAGCTTTGCGTTCAAGTTTGAACTCTTAAAGAAAAATGACCCCGAAAGTCCTTTTCAGCCATTTTGTTTATGGTTTAATAACTCCAACCTGTAAAGAGTTGAGCCTTGGGAAATTATCACAACTTGTAAATGAAAAAGCTATTCAATAAAATGATATTAGCACCCGACTTGCTGTAAACTGTTCTGTTTGAATTACTTTTTTTATTTTTATTATAAATATCAATATTAGAAAAAAACTCCCATTACTTTCTGGACAACCGAATAGAACTCATGGAATGTGGTCCTCCAAAGAAATATTACAATAAATACATTTTATCCATATATAATCCCTATCATTTTTTAGGGGTACTAATGCCCTTGGGGGGGGGACAAGTAATCCTAGCATGAATGGTCTCCTTTTTGATTTTGATTGATGCAGAAATCTTTTTTTTTTTCTATTATTCATATAAATTCATAGCATCATTATTCAGTCATCAAAAGATTTTTCCCTGTCTTTCTATGATTTTATACCACTTTTCAGGTAAATTGTGTATTCCATCATAAAAAAACAATTTCAGTTTTGATTCAAATAATTGCTCAAGGAATGTTTTGATATTTTGAATTTGTTGGAACAGCTTTGAGGCCAAGAGTGTTGCATGGAGCAAGACCAGGGATAATCTGCATGTAGAAGAACTTCCCATCCCAGCTCCATAATTGTTTGCTGCATCCAACATTCCTTCTAATTTTTAATTAGTCCGTGTGCACAAAAATCTTTTCCTGTGACAAAAGTATATGCACACTGAATGCTTGTGCAAATGGAAACTTGAAATTTTGGCTAATAAAACTGGCATTTTTTAATACAAGTTGGATTGAATTCTGCAAACGAAGATTTTATTCTATACTTTGAACTACTTTGTTCAGTTTGTTGTTCCATTAAATAACACATCAATGAGTATTTTTAATTTTTATGTGCAACTTTACGATATGAACAACATTCACCAAACATGGATGCATCCGTGCTGTAAAACTGGAACAGGAAATTAGTGATGTTGTATTTGAAAAACCGACTAATTAGTTAACAGAAACAGCTGAGAAATTAATTTTAATAAGTATAATTTATTAATACTTTATTTTAGGTAACTAACTTTTTGTGCACACATTAATTTCCTTTTATGCACTGGTTGCAAAATGTGTGTGTGTGTGCGTGTGTGCGAACATAGCACATCTTAGCAGGAACTATGGCTGCATCGCATTTGCAACATGAGGACAGGTGTTGTCATACAGCAAAATCACTGATCAACTTTCTCTTTCAATGCATCATTCAAACGAGCAAATTTCTCACTGTATGTAGCATTGAACAGTAACAGTGCATCCAGGTTTGAGTAATTCATGATAAAGTTAAACATTTTGAAAACTTTAAATTGCATTGGGGGAAATCATTGGAAGATTCATTAATTCATTTCTTGTTGCTTACTGCCAGGCCAAGGGGTCAATTGGAGTGGCCTGTACACATGATACATAGCCAGCCAGCCAGACCAACTTAAAAACCGAAGAAACCTATGTTGACAATTTTGGTTGATGGTTTCTGATATCTGAACCTTTAGGATGAGTCGGATGAACTTTGAGAGTTTTACAAAGATCAAAGATAATGGAGGATATTGTATGTGGTGCCCTTATGCTGGCTACGGCTTCAGGCGTCCGTGCTAGGGCCTCACATATTACATTACTATTTACTCTGCCCGTCTGCGGCCCTGCCGTTTGCGATATGCGAATTATACTTAGAGGCGACAAGCACCCGAGGTGGCGCCACTCACTTCACCCTGTGCTATTTTATGCATAGCTATGGGGAGAGATGGATTCATGATGGATTATTTCTTATCTTATTCATAGAAGAGTTCCACTGTCAATTAGGAGCGGTTTCAAGCGGTCTATGATTTTAAGAGTTAAGGAGAAAATAACTATCTTCTCAAAAAAAAAAACAATTACTATGAATATTTAGAATTTGCAATCAATTAATTCTATTTATTTATTTTTTTTTTTTTGTGGCTGAGGGTAAGAGGATTTTTTTAGAAGTGCTCTTAGAAAACATCAACCAAAACTGTCAACATAGGTTTCTGCAGTTTTTAAGTTGGTCTAGCTTACTGGCTGGCTATGTATGTTTGTTTTTTAAAAATTTTACACCTCCCCTCCCCGGATTTTGGGTGGGGTGGTGGTTCAATTTGCAATGTAAGTTTATGATAAATCGATCCCTTAGTTTGTGTCTGGCAGTGTTCACGCTTGTTTTTTTGGTTATTTTTAAATTCAGACTTCTTTTAGAGATCACTGCCCAACAAAATGCGAAAGAAGTAACATACTCATTGATCACCCCCTGCATGCTGCCAAAAGCTGTTGGTCACGTGATGGTTTCTCTTGAGTGACTAACCAGACCCATTCTTTCTATCTATTTTAGTAATATCGTCTGCAGAAAGTTGGCCAAATTATGGGCTTTTACCTTTTTCTTCCTCAATTAAAAAGATGTCTGCATTGATTTTGCAAGAGTTATTTATATTATAAATGTGTTTTTTTAGCAACAAGAATCTGGTTTCATATTTTGACGAGATACGAGAAGGGAGCAATTTTTTGTTTCCAATTTTTATTTATTTATTTATAATGCCGCTATGGGCATCTCATTATAAAATATTGTCTCGTAAACATAAAAAAATACATAAAAAAAACAAAACATTACTACAATAATTACAAAGTATGAAAAAATTACACATCGTTATCAATAATGGAAAACACTTCATTTAGATAAATTCCCGTAAATTAATTTTAAAAAAAGAAAAAAATCTTTTACCAGCCCAGCATCGCCATATTACACATCATTACAAGATATTTTTTTTTCTCCTTGTTTATAAAAAAAAAAAAAAGAAATCTCTGAAGAATTTCAGCTTAAAAACTTAGTTTCGTAACAAATCGTCCATGTAATATACAGTGATGCGTTTTGCAAACTAGGTATAAAGTAAGGCTAAGTATCTAGGAAAGATCTCCACTCATGACACCCACTTGAAGAAGGCTGTAGAGTACAATGGCTGAAACGTTGTGTTCAAAAGATGAGTCGAGATGAGGACAACAGTCCGAACACACTTATCCATAATGATAATCCCCCATCTAATAAAATCAAACAGAAAAGTGAATGAGTCGGCAAAATCACAATGGCTGGGCTCAAAATTAATGTTGTCCCGGGGACAGCAAAAATGTGATCGGGACGAATAGATATCTTCCCTGGGACGCCTCTGGGATGGAAGTGATTTCTTTTTTTTTTTCTTTTTTTTTATGAGACACGACTACCAATCAGTTGGTCATGATTTCTATCCCATAAATTCGGTGAGGATTGTTCTTGTCATTCTTGTTGTTTTTGTTACAATAGAAAAACAAAGTCAACTCCAGGTTTGGACTGGAGTTTGACAAGTATTTATTGCCTCAACATTTTAACAGTGTTTTTATTATGCTACTAACAACTATAGATGATAATAACAAAGTAAAGAAACATTTTGATTTTGGGACCGTTTACATTTCCTTTGGGACAGTTAAAATTGTTTTTCGGGATGATTCCGGGACGGTGGTTGAAAAAGTTAGTCTGCAGCCCTGTTATAACCTCCGAAGAAGATCAACTGTAAGACTTGGCTTTGAATATGTTCATCAGAAGAAGGCTAAACAATATACTTGATAAAACATTGTAAAAAAATAATAAATAGAATAATAGAAACTGTCATGTGACCATCTTTTAGCAGTATGCTGTGTTGGGGCTGATCAATTAAAGAAAAAAATTGGGAAAAGGGTTAATCAATGAATAAGTTACTTTTCTCACCTTTTGTTGGGCAGTGATCACTAAAAAAGAAAACATGAATGCTGCCGGACACAAACTAAGGGACCAATTTAGCAAATTGAAACTAAAACCTTATTATGGGGAAAAAATTTTCCAAAAAAGCATTTTTTTCTAGACATAAGGAGTAAATGTTTAAATTTTCAGCCCTCTAGCTCCATTGGTACAGCCTGTACACATGATACATACCTAGCCGGCCAGACCAACTTAAAAACAGATGTTGACAGTTTTGGTTGATGGTTTCTAACTAATATGAAGATAGTTTCGAAAAAAAATCATTGGATAAATGGACTTGTTTAATTTAATCTGTTCACTTGAAGAAGACTGAAGAATGGACTGGCTGAAACATTGTGCAAAAGAAACAACGATATGAACTAGCATTCCAAGGGAAATTATGAATCACTGCCACCCATATATGCTGTGTTGGGGGTGATCAATTAAAAAGTTGGGCTGTGATCACTAAAGAATGTCTGAATTTTCCAAACTAGTGACCAATTTAGCATAAGCTTGCATTGAAAATTGAACCCCCCCCCCCACTAAAACCCTATTTTGGAGGGGAATTTTCAAAAAACAAGAAAAAACATTTTTCCTACTCATTGAGGGGAGTGTGTGTACAAAATTTCAAGTTTCTACTATGAACGGTTAGGGGCTGGGCGAAGTCTGGCTACATACATACATAAATAAATAAATAGATAGATACATAGATGAAAACATGAATAACCTAAACCTTTGGTAGCATGATTAATAGTCAAGAAATGTTTTCTGAATAATGGATTTGTCTAATTTATCAAAATGGAGAAGAAAGGTTATATCCATAGACTGGCTTCACATAGTTAGGGACACAGACTCAACCAATTGCCTTAATTACCAAAGAACTAGTTAAACCTTTTAGTGCTATGGCCTTTTTAACTATATAGCAAAAAACACTATTTTTATTTTATTTTTTTTGTATTTCTATTTATTTACTTTTACTTACATTTTTAGATCGATATATTGCCCACGTAGTGTTTTTGGCTACGTTATCGATTTCAATATATCAGCCTGGCAGTGCTATAAGGATTAATCCCCATGGAAAAAATTCACAGATATACACGTTTCCCACGCTAAGTAGAGCGTTCCTATAAAGCATTTCGTAAGCTGAAATGGCATAAAGTGAAGAAGCAATTTCCATTGATTTTTATGGGAAAAATATTTGAGCGTTCCCAGACCCCAAAAAGGGTGAGGATGAAATGTCAGGCTGAGTCATCAGAAGTGGTGGTGGTTGGTGCTACAGAGACTGGGGTGTAGAGAGAGAGGAAAAAAGTGTACGCTGCCTCTATAATGGCTTGCAGCAAAACCAAAGCTGAACATTACTTTTGTTTTTCGCCCTTTTCGAAAAAAGAGTATTTGGAATCTATTAGATTTTTTTTCGTTTTTAGAAAAGAAACTAAGAAACTCATTACAGTGGAAGAGTCCATTGTTTAAAATGGTGGGTCGGAGATATTTCTATCAGTAAACTTGTTACCCTCAAGTGGAAGATTCCAGTGTTACAGACAGAGAACCAAGAAAATCACACTGTTCTTTAAGTAGGTATGAACAAAGATTTTCAGCGTTTAAAAACGCATGGTAGACAAAGGGGACATAATCCAGAATGCAGTATACAAAAAATATATTGGAGTAGGAAAATAAACAAGATTAAAATACACCACAGCTGCGCTGTGCAAAAGAATGTGTGTTGTCATCTGCATCAATGATTTGCAGCTCCCATAATTTGAAATAGCGGTCAAAAACACGGAAAGAAAATATATAAAAATATCTGAAAAATACACCCGGTAAATATTTAATTATTCATCCTTTTAAGAATATTTTAAAATAAATTTCAGTCGAAACACGTTAGAAAGAATTTTTAAAAATTTACATTTAAAAAATATTGGGTCAATCGGAATAATCAATAAAAATGATGAAAAATCTTTTTTAAAAGAAATATTGAGTGAAAACGCCTAAATTATTAATAATCTAATAAAATTAAAGATTTGCAGACAAGAAAAATTTTTGACTTACTTTGGGATTTAAAAAAACAAAAAAATTAAGAGTTTTGTTCAAGCAGTTCCTGGATATTTTTCTAAAAAAGTTAAACATAATTCATATCTCGAGGGGTTTATCTGTAAAATGTGTAAGACCCCCACCTTTTGTAGGAATCATATGAAAAATAATTGTTCTTCTCCAAAATTTGGAATGAAAAATACTTTTTAAAAAAATTTATTCTTTAATAAGTGAGTGTCAAAAATTTTATTAAAATCGAATAATATACTGATTTTTGCCAAATTTCTCACGTGTTGGTTTCACGTTGAAAATTTTGTCCATTTTGTTCATACCTATCTTTAAGAAATCTGATATATTCTTGACTATTGATCGAAATTTAATTTGATAAAAAAGTTCTATTTGGAGTGACTTTTTGTTAACAGATCTCATGTTGCTTTATAGTAAATGTCCTCTTGTAAATCGTGATCAGTAAAGTTAAATACATGGAGATTGTCTGCTGCGTTGAAGAGGAAAAGAGACCCAATTTCACATAATGGTCAATTATAGCAAGAAGGTCAAAGTACAATATGTTATCTTAGAAAGAGTTGTCTGATTGTTACAAATAGATACAGAGAGAGAGAGAGAAAGTGGTCGTCACATGTAATTGGTATTGAAGCAGTGTTGCCAAGTATGGTTTGGTATTTATAGCTAAAACTGTCTTCAAAAATGGCTAAATTGTCGTAGATTATGAGAAAGCATTTGACTCGGTAGAACACACAGCAGTCTCCAACTCAATGCGAGAACAAGGTGTTAATGAGAATTACATACAAATCATCCAAAACATATATGAAAATTGCACTGCGATAATTAGACTACATAAAAATACAAACAAGATAAAGATAGCCAAAGGGGTACAATATCACCTAAACTATTTACAGTGAGCCTTGAAAGCATCTTTCGGGAAACTGACTGAGAGGGGATGGAAATAAACATAGATTGCCGATGACATTTCTATGACATCAGAAGCATCCAAAGAATTACAAAACATGTTAACTGATCTAAATAGGGAAAGTAAAAAAAGTAGTCTTAGAGATAACCAGAACAAAGACAAAAGTAATGTTCAACAATAAAGTCCCCAAAAAGGCCATAAAGATAGAAGCAGAGACTCTAGAAGAGGTTGATGAATACATCTACCTAGGACAGGTAATAAGGCTAGAAAAAGACCATGACTGCGAAATAAAACTATGCATAACAATAGGTTGGAAAGCATTTGGCATGAATAGACATTCTGAAGAGCACCTTGCCAATGTGCTTAAAGCGTAATGGTTGCATAATACCTCCCATGACATACGTATGCAAAACGAGCTGAAAACCAGTTGAGTGCCATGGAAAGGGCAATGCTAGGGATATCTCTAAGAGGTAGAAAAATATCAACATGGATCAGAGAAAGATATTATACAAATAATTAAGCAGCAAAAATGGAGATGGGCTGGTCACCTAGCAAGAAGAAATGACAATAGATGGGGGGGAAAAGACTAACTGATTGGTGCCCATGGGACAGAAAACGCAGTAAGAAAAAATCAGACACAAGATGGAGATAGAAAATAATGCTGGGAAGATGCGGCAGAGGTTAGCACAAGCTAGGTCGTCATGGAAGGAGATGGGAAAGGCCTTTGTCTAGGAGTGGACTCATAATGGCTGATATATAAACAACTACCAATGTATCCTCCCGATTGTCATATATGGAGCAGAAACATGGAACCTAACCAAAAGATTGGCCCTTGACCGAGAACCATGCAATGTGCACAGGAGAGAATCATGGGAAGATCACAAAACAATATATTAGAGAAAAAACAGGAGTCATAGAATCCATTAGAAAACTCAAATGGCAATGGGCTGGTCATGTTGCAAGAAGAGAGGTCTGGCGAATCTTGAGGATGTCCAACGACGGACACTAAAAAGCTGATGATAACGTTTACTTTCATGAAACTTGCCAGATTTAATCGGCTGTCGTAGATTTTTATTGGCTAAATTGGGGGGAAAATCAGCCATATCTAGCCAATAAATAGCTAATTTGGCCAGCCTGTATTGAAGTGAGTAGGGCAGATGCTAAACAAGTGCTATTTAAAGCTGAGATTATAAAGTTTCTTTTTTATGGCAAAAATTTCCATCTGCAAATAAATCTAGTTTCAACCATAAATTGGAATTCTTTCGACTCTGAATTTTTCTGATTTTCTTTTTATAGTTGCAAAGGCAAAGAACACCAGAACAGTATCTCTTTGTCCACTTAACTGTTATTGGTGGTGAAGGGGGAAAGTAACTCTCTAATAGGGTCTGGTTAGTCACTCAATAAAGACTGTCATACAACCAACGTCTTTTGGCCGTATGCCGTGTTGGGGGTAATCAATTAGTAAAATTGGGAAAAGGGGAGATCAATGAATAAGTTACTTCTCTCACCTTTTGTTGAGCAGTGATCACTAAAAAAAATCTGAATTTTCAAAAAAAACACACAGGGATCAATTTAGCATAAACTTACATGCAAACTGCCCCCCCCCCCTCTAAAAAAATGTATTTAGTTTTTTCTAGGTATAAGGAGTGAATTTTTAAATTTTCAGCCCTCTAGCTCCATTGGTACAGCCTGTATGCGTAGTTGACTGTTTTGGTTGACAGTTTCTAAAATGTTATCTTATTTTCTACATTATAGTAACTCTGTTGTCTGTTAAGGTTTTTAATTTCAATCTAGTATTATACCGTAAGTCCCTGAATTAAGAACATCGACCTTACAGACAACTCGTACTTACAAACAGACTGCATATAAAGCCTATCTTTTTTTAAAAACTGTTTTATAGACAAGGGTTCATTATAATGAACGGCGCACTACTTTGATGTGCACCTCAAAACACTGTCTTCAGCGGTTCATCAACTCGAGGGATAACTATGCCATTGGCATTTTAACCCATAAGAACCCAGACCCATTTCTACTTGAAGGAACATTATGTGGGATTCTGGGTAGGAAAATTGACACAGTCATGTGACTGCACCAGGATGTTCATTAGATGTAACTTAGTACACTTCATGAGTAAAAATCAAGGATAAAATATCATATTATATAAGAGACTGTGCAGATCAATTAAATTGTATGTGACACCGGTGTCACAGTGGGTTCTTATGGGTTAAGTTGGATCACTGTAGCTGTTAACACTGTGTTGTGTGCGTGTTATCATGTTTTGATTGTTTGTAACTTTGTACATACTGTGACTCCAAAGTGTGTAAAGCCGCTGCAAGTGATGGTGAAAAGGAAAAGGAAAAGGAAAACAATTGAACAGGAAGTGGAAATAATAAAACAATCAAAGAGAGGTGAAACACTTGTTCAACAATCCAAACAGCAAGGAAATAAAGCTATTTGTATGTAATAATAATATTACAATAATTATTATAATTATTGTTTCTTTAATGGTTTTTATGTATAGAAAGGTCAAATATATAATATATCTCATTCAGACAGAACACCTCGGTCCATCATTTCTCTGACTTCCTTTTGAAAACGACTTTAATAAGTCGAAACATGTTAAGGTATTAAATAATTTCTTACAAATTATTCTGAGTCCCCACATTGTCTTTTCCTAGCATCATTATGTAGGATAACCTTTATCCTATTGTACACCACACTATATACTAAGACAAACATTTGACTAACTGACACTAGATACGCACCGTACGTAACTGTTCCAACTTACATACAAATCCAACTTAAAGACAGACCTCAGAATGTAACTCGTTCTTTACCTGGGGACATCCTGTATATGAGAATAAGCTATTCATGCAATGGCTGTTCAATTTTAGTTTATTTTTTCTGGACTTCTTTTTGGCTAAAACTCACAGCAGCCATATTGAATTTTTTACAAG
>VCCN01004206.1:1800876-1810978 GCA_006491835.1 Architeuthis dux | reverse complement strand
CTCCCCACTCCCCACTCCCCCAGATCATCTCTCCCCTCCTCATTGTCTCTCGTCTCCAACTGTCACTCTTGTAATCATAAGCAAGTGCCAAAGTTTCTATATTTCTATAAGCTGTATTGAATAGTAAAATTAGGAACCTATTGAAACTTGTAAAAGACGCTAATTAGTCCTTTCCCTGCCCCCTGACCCCAGCCCTCGACCACTTCTAGCATTTCACGTTGATTGTATTGCTATAATTACTGAAATTGGCCACCATTTCAGCTCTACTGCTGGGCACTGTACATCAACTCAGACCAGATGTTAGAGGTGATCTCTTTCTTTCATTTCTTTTCTTCTTCACAAAATCTATGTGTTATCTAAAATTGGGTGGAAGCTGCCTTTTAAACACTAGATCCAGCCTATATAATCTAGACCAGTGGTATTCAATCTGTGTTCCATGGAACCCCAGGGTTCCATGAAACAAAATGACATTTTTGCAATGTACTTAATAATTCTTCTTTCACGGCTATTACATGTCTTTATTTTAATTTCTTTAACACAAACTAAATTCAAAATACTTACTTTTCCATTTGAGTGTGTATTTTCTATTTGGGTTTATACACATTCGGATAATTCCATGAACAAGGCCAAAATCCAATAGTTACATACATAGGGAAAAGTTGTTTTTTGAAGGGGTTCTCTAGAAAATTTAATAATTGAAAAGGGTTCCCCAAGTAGTTAGTTTGAAGACCATTGATCTAGGTCATTGTTTGCCAAAGTGGGGTCCACAGGACACATGTATAGGGTCTGTGAAACGAAAAAAACATTTTTTTCACTTTTAGGTGTAAAAATTGGGGGGGAAATTTATTCACTTTTAGGGGTCATAAGCTAGGGTGAACTTCTGCCATTCAGGGGTCAAAAGCGAGAGAAAACTGTTTTTTCCATTTCTTTCTTTTTAGGGGTCTAAAAAAGGGGAAACAGTGTTATATTTGCAGCCCCCCCCCCCGGCAATGCTGGGTATTAATGCTAGTAAAATATATATTGAAGATTAAAGTCATATTTAATTTATTAATAATATGTAATGTATTTCCTAGATTGTAGATATATATCTGGAGAATCTCTGTTTCTAGGAGTTTTAAGATGTCTGTTCACTCAATTTTAGATGCCAACTTTATTTTTAAGTTTCTGACCTTGCTAGATCTTCACACAAGAAAAGAACTAGTGCATCTATGGTCTAACTTTCAGTCTTATTTCTGTTGTAGAACAAATATATATCACCAAATTACATGAGGGAGATAATCCTGTAAGCCTTAGTTCATTTTAAGGCTAACAGGAGTTATCTCCATTTTACACACATAAACTAGGATTCTACCAAATGCTGCTAAGATGAGGGTTAATCCATTGAAATGTAAGGGAGATAACTGTTAAATAAATTCAGGGAAAAATTTAATGTATGGGTATCTGTGAATGTTGGACAGAACCCTCTTGGACAAAACCTCCTTGGACAAAATCCTGTCAGTTGAAGTGCAAAGTAGGACAAAACCCTCTTGGTTAAATTAGAACCTGACAAAAATTCAAGTAATTGGTGACAGTATTACATTTTTTCTACCTTCTTGTTATTGTTACTACAAGAGGCTGGTATTGAACCTCTGCCTCTGGACTTGCTCAATTACCAAATTCGATACTATTCCAAATTTAAACATTTACTCCTTATTATGTCTAGAAAAAACTTTCTTTATTGTTTTTTTTTAAAATTCCCCCCCTAATAGGTTTTTAGTAGGGAGTTCAATTCACAATGTGGGTTTTTGTTAAATTGGTCCCTTCGTTTGTGTCCAGCAGCATTCACGCTTGACTTTTGAAAATTCAGACTTTATTAGAGATTGTGGCCCAACAAAAGTAACTCCTTCATTTTTTTTTCAAATGTTTTAATTGATCACCCCCAATACGGCATGCTGCCAAAAAACGTTTGTCACGTGACGGTTTCTATTGAGTGACTAACCAGATCTGTATGTTTATGTGTTTATGACATGGAAATCCTGAATACGGTTTAACTCTATTGTTTGCGCTTGTCTCTTTTTTCTTCTCCAGCAAAGACCACCTACCTCCACATATAAAGAAGGTGAAACAAGAGAAGATAACTGATCACTTGGTTGTGAAGAAGAAACGCGATCGATTCAATGGAATGTCTGAGGAAGAAGTTATGCAACGTACGCTACCTGATCATTTACAACCAAATTTAGATATAGTGATTGTAAGTAAAAACTTTTTTAGCTTTTTATTTTGAAGTTACACAAAATAGGATGAGTCTATTATTATGGATTTATGTTGAAATTGCATGTGTATTTTGTGGGCTATTTTAAAATTTAGATGTACAGTTAGACCTCGATTATCCGAATGGGATGGGCGGGGGAGTATTTTGTTCAGATAACTGATTGTTCATGTCAATAGGTTAATATATCATATACAAAGAAAGATAACTCTGTTAGCTTTCTTTGTTAATGATCAGTAGTGGAACTCTCCCGTTTCGGGAGTCCCTTTTCTCTGATATTTTACTGTGTTCAAATCAGTTGGCAGTTTGCGTCCTAGTGTGTAGACATGAACGCTCGCGTGTAAATAAAAGTGAATTGAAGATCCCAAGAAATGTATGCGTTTATATTGTGTTATATACAAGTTGATCTACAGAGTCTAACAGTTCGGATAACTGATCCGATCATAAAAAAAAAAAGCCATACTGAACAGGATTACGTAAAAAATATGTTTAAATGATCTGATTTCATTCAGTCTATAAAATGTGTACAAACACAGGATATTGCTTAAAAATTTGTGATCTTTTACAAATAAAATCACATTATGTGTTATTTAAATAACGAAAATATGTAAGCTGAAAATACACCCACTATGGCCAATCAAATATTCATGGAAGCTTGAAATCAGATAATCAGAAATTGGGATAATTGATGTTCAGATAACTGAGGTTTGACTGTATTAAGTGCTGTGATCGTGTGTTTTCCACTACATCAAGGCCATTAAATGTCACATAATAATAATAATAATTTTGTTAAAACGAGTAGAATTCACTTTTTCGTATTTAAGAAATGTGTGGCCACACATGATAACTGCCAAACAAACCATTTTTAAAAGTTGATATTTTCGTTATTTTTAGAGCTACAATGCTTGTTTTATTATTTTGAAGCCTGAACACACAGCATTATGATTCATAGAGTGTTCAAGCTTCAAAATAAAGAAAAAACTGAGCTTTGTAGCTCTAAAAATAACAAATATCAACTTTTTAAAAATGGTTTGTGGATGATCAAATATCAATTACAAATTCAAAGAAATTATGTGTAAAACACTATGTAATTATATATTATTTGATTGCAAATTGAAGAACAGCCCTGTCAGCTGGGGCCTAGAATATGCTGACTGCATCCCCTGTAGAGGGATAAGAACCCCCCAAACAGGGGCCACCTATTCTTTTACCAAAGTCACAAGACTCTATTTAAAAAAAACTTTTAAAGAATAAAAAAAACCTGACTTTCGGAATTTTAAACTGATTTTGGCATTAAATGACCCATCAAGGGTTGATGAGCCACCAAACAAATTGAAGAAATTTAATATTTTAATTGTATTAGGTCTTTTGATGAAATTCTGTTTTTATTCACGAAAATGTTGGTTTCCATGACCCACCCGCCTTATATCGTGAACCCTGCTATATCGAGGGATGCCTCTATCTTTTTCATTTATGCATGTTTCACTTAATATTTATGCTACATGTTAAAAGAATTTAAAAAAAATAATAATGTGAGTTACTAACATTTGAAGAAGCTATGAATATTTGATAAAACCTTTTTTTCCTCAGGTAGCATCTTAAACTCAATCATTCCTTTTCTTTTGTATACACAATATAAAGGGGTACAGCACTTTCGTCTACAGCACTTTCGTCAATATCAGTTTGGTCTAAAATCAATTTTGTCCTAACAATATCTCCAAAGGTGTTCGATGAATTTCAATGAAATTTTGTCAACTGCTGGATCCAGGGATTCTTTTCAATTGAGATATTTTTTTATTAAATTTTGTGACGGGTCCTGGAATTATTTTCCTGTCAATAAAAAAAGAATCCCATGATCCACCCCAAAGTTTCAGCAATTCTTTTTCTTAGCCAATGGCACACCATTCTACAAAATGTCATTGAAATTCATTGAGAACTTTTGGAGATACTGTTGGGACCAAAGTGATTTTAGACAAAACCGATATTTGCTACTAAAGTGATGTAGACGTAAGTAACGTAACCCAATTTAAACTAGATGCTTAATTAGGTCAATTACTTTATAATAAGTAAAGCTATTAAAAGAACCGCCAGATCCGCCCTCCTTGACAGCCGTAACAACATTCTAACCACTTACACCTACTTCTTTAATCTCTAACTTAAAACTCACATTTTTCTTTCTCTTCAACTAATTTACTTTTCACTTTATGAAATTAGTGTTTTTTTTTGTTTTGTTGTTTTTGTGTGTGTGACAATTGTTTTTTCCACTCCTTATTAGTAAGTGGTGGCCTTACGCTGGCTATGGCTTCAGATGACCCTGCTTGGGCTCCACAAATCACATTACTACTGTGACAAGCACCTGAAGTGGAGTGACTCACTTCACCCCACACTATCTTATTCATAGCTGGGGTTGGTACCTCCCCACTCATTATTGTTGTTGCTGTTGTTTAAATATCAGTTTTACAAAGATGATATTTTTTTTTCCCTTCTAGATTGGTTTCAATCCTGGACTTACAGCTGCGTATGTCGGTCATCATTATGCTGGACCTGGAAACCATTTCTGTAAGAGATTTCTTTTTTAACATTTTCTTCTATACTTAAAGTTACCTATTAAAGACCATCAACCAAAACTTTCAACAAGGTTTCTTCAGTTTTTAAGATGGTCTGGCTGGCTTGCTATGTATGTATCATGTGTACATGCTGTATCAATGGTGCAAGAAGGCTGAAAATGTCAACATTTATTCCTTATTATGTCTGAAAAAATGTTTTTGTTTTTTGAAAATTCACCCCCTAAATAGGTGTTTAGTGGAATATTCAATTTGCAATGTAAGTTTATGCTAAATTGATCACTAGTTTGTGTCCAGCACGATTCACGCCTGTTTTTTGAAGATTTAGTGATCACTGCCCAACAGAATGCGAGGGAAGTAACTTATTCATTGATCACCTCTTTTTCCAATTTTTTAATTGATCACCCCCAACGTGACGGTTTCTACTGAATGGCTAAACAGACCTGTAATTTTTCATTTTTAATTTTCCTCTATATTCAAAGTTATATATAATTTTTTTCCATAATACATTTTAATATTTGTTTCTTTCAATATTGATGGGAAATGGTATTATTTTATTTATTTAATTATTAGACGAGATATTCATTTATAATGATTTTTAGCGATTAGCTGAAAACACGCCCTATGATATTACTGTGGATCCGCGAGATAATTTCAAAATTTCAAGAGGCTGCAGTCTAAAATATATAATTATTTACGACAAGACTGATAAAGATATACTTCTCCCTTTTCCAACTACACATCTATGTGGAGCAGGATTTTCTGCATGCAAAACGAATAAAAACTAAATCATCCCAATAGACTGAATGCTGAGGCAGATATCAGAATCCAGCTGTTTACCATTAAACCAGACTTCAAAGAGATTGGTAAAAAAAAATGGAAGTGACTTTTGACTTTTCTTTCATTTTTCTTCCATTTTAGAATGGATAGATTTTTCAAAATAAATGTAGTTTCAGAAAACCTGTAATGGCTTATTTTTACTATAATCGCCTAATCAACATAAAAACTCTTTAGGGGTCCACACCCAGACTTTGCAATCAATTACCCTATGATGTCCGGAACATACATTAGCAAGCTTTAAATCAAAAATAAAAACTTTCTTGTTTCGAGACTTTCATAATTATATGAACTCAGTAAATAAATATACTTCATAACTAGTTCCTGCCCCGTGTTTTGTAAAAAGATTTATTGACAAGTTGCACTTTCTTCTTACTCTTCTTTAATAGGCCCTATATTTTTACTGGAATTGATTGCACAGGTTTTCAAGTGCTTTTGTCCAGTATTGAGGTTCACGAGAAAGGGCACTTTCTATAAATGCATTTATTATTATTATATTTATGGAGATCATTAAGGGGTCCACAGGAAAGAAAAGTTTGAGAACCTCTGTGATAACAGATAGAGAAAAGACAGGTATTCACTGCTTAACCTGGCTGTAGCTTACCTGTTAACTCTTAACATCCTGCCAAAAGTTTATTATATTATATCCTTTATAATTAAATTTAATAAAATACAGTTTTAGCTGCTCACGTTTTCTGCTTTCATTTGTTCCGTAATATGTTAGTAGCAGACGCATAATTGGTTACCTACCTTTGATATCCAGTTTATGAACCAGAAACAAACCTTTACCAACATTGAAATAAACTTAATAATTCTCATGAAGAAATATATTCAAATCCATTATTTTAACTCTTAACATCCTGTTGAAAATTTTCTTAGTCCAAAGCCCAGTCCTGTAATGATTGAGCAGAAAATGGCTAAAAATGGGTTTGTTTATTCAAATGTTTATAGTGTCTTTACTTGTGCGCAGATTGTTGTGAAAATTGGCATTATTGCAGGAAAGACTAGTGCGGCCTTGTGCGTTTTAGGATTTTCGGCCATGTTTGTTTATGTGCGGCCTCAGGCTCTATTGCAGGAAAGATTTAGTTTTTTAATGTGATCAGGATTTTCAGCCATGGTTTTTCATGCGGTTTGAAGCACATTAGGATGTTAAGAGTTAATATATAAGTAATCAGCCAACAAGATGTCTCATTATAAATGAAAGAGATAAAGCAATGCTATGATGGTTAATCATGTGCTAAAAACATTTCTCTTTTACTTGTAATATACAAATACCAGTTAATACCCGGAATATAATTGAATTTCTTCAGTAGTTCAGTAAAAGTTATCAATTATACTTTTTATTAATCTTACTAGCATATAGCCGTCAAAAATGATGGGGTTATTTATGTATGGATCGGCAATAAAGAGCCAAAAACGATTTTATTAGATTTTTTTGTTTTTTTTAATTAATTCAAGTAACCTACTTTTAAGTTTTTTGAAAGTCTCAACTGATATCATGCGGTATGGGGAAGAAAAGAAAAAAAGTCATAGAAAGAAACTTATTTTTATTAAAAATATAACTTATTTCATTACAAAATAAAGTTGATATATGGCCAAACCAAAAAGTTCATGGCCAAATGCTTTTTAAAAAGGTCAGATTTGTCAAATTTGGCCATGAACTTTTTAGTTTGGCCATATTTAAATAGAGTTTTTGCAAGTTTTGGGCCAGAAATGTCTCCAAGAATCTAACAAGCAGACAGTCTCTTTTGGCATTCCATTGACACATTTTGATCGGTATTCTTCATTGCTATGGAAACAGCATATCCCATTTTTTATTAACCACCCTTTTACTGTTTTTATTAGTTGTATCAATGTATCTCATGTGGACTAATCCATTATGAGTTGTAGGACTACACTACAGACAACCAAACATCATACAAATATACTCATTTATATATTTAGCTTTTATATGTATAGATTATACTTCATACAAACAAAGAATGCATTTTTTCTATTCTTTCTTTCTTTTTGTCTTCAGGGAAATGTCTTCATTTATCGGAACTGATTCCAGAACCAATGACTGCATATGATGACAGTAAACTGCTGAAACATGGAATTGGATTCACAAATATTGTACACAGAACTACAAGAGGAAGCGGAGATCTATCAAAGTAGGTTTTGTTTGTGTTTTGTTTTTATGTATGGTGAATGGGATCTTTTGATAAGTAGGTTAGTTCCTCCTGCAGCCTTGAGTGGTGGCTGATGTGGTGACGTTCAGAGGTGGCTGATGAGGCCAATCCAGGCTCTGAAATCTCTCCCATATATGGGACACATGGTTGTGGATGGAATAATGGCAGCTCGGGTCTCGCACACTGTGTGTTTCCACCCAGCTCTGGCAATTCTCTTGGTTTCTGCTGCATTTAGGCCCCTTTTGTGATCTGACTCCTCCACACTTCTGAGCCATGTTCTCTCAGGACGTCAATGTCCAGGCCTTTGAGAAATTGTCTTCAGGCAGTCTTTGAAGAATTTCTTCTGCCCACTGACAAGTCCTTTTGCCAAGGCAGAGTTCTCTGTGCAGCAGTCGCTTAGGTGATTATCAGTCATGCGCACTCGATGGCCAGGCCATCTAACTTGTGCTCTCCGGCCATCTGATGAGAGGGATTAATGATACTAGCTGAAAACCTGCCCTACAGGTGGGGTTGCCATCTAGATGTTTATTTATATGGTTAAACAAAAAGTTAAAAGATTTGGTTTAGCTAACCTGATGGACACAGTTTAGCATCATCATCAGCCATTATAAGTCCACTGCTGGACAAAGGCCTTTCCCATCTCCTTTCATGATGACCTATCTTGTGCTAACCTCTGCCAAGTCTTACCGGCAAACCTTTCTATCTCGTCCCTCCATCTTGTGTCTAGTCTTTTCCTACTGCGTTTACTGTCCCATGGGCACCAATCGGTTAGTCTTTTCCACCATCTATTATCATCTCTTCTTGCTAGGTGGCCAGCCCATCTCCATTTTTGCTGCTTAATTATTTGTATAATATCCTTCACTCTAGTCCTTCCTCTGATCCATGTTGATCTTTTTCTATCTCTTAGAGTTATCACTAACATTGCTCTTTCCATGGCTCTCTGTGCTATTGAGTTGGTTTTCAGCTCGTTTGGTTAATTTCCATGTTTCGCATCCATAAGTCATGGCTGGTATTATGCAGCTGTTGTATACTTTACACTTTAGGCACATTGGCAATGTGCTCTTCAGAATGTCTCTATTCATACCGAATGCTTTCCAAATCGAAAACTTGAAAAGCTTTAGAATTTTCAAAAGCTAATATGCTAAAAACATGCTCCGGGGTTCCATTTAGTGGCCATAGCTCTAGCCATCCTTGTGTTATGTGATGACAGACATTTGATGAATTTTAGTAAGATGTAATTATAAGCTTGGATTACCAAAGAAAAAAATCCATCCGAATTCTTCTTTAATGAAAAGAAAAAATCTTAATCTATTTCCAGACAAGAGATCCGAGAGGGTGGAAAGCAGTTACATGAAAAGTTGAAATTCTACACTCCAAAAATAGCCGTCTTCAATGGAAAAGGTAAGTGCAATATATAGTCTTCATAAAGTTGAAAGAGTTTAATGTCTTCAATATGATACATGAATTGCTTAACTCTTGAGGTCCTAAAGAGCCTGAGGCTGCACGTAAACAAACATGGCCAAAAATCCTAAAACGCACAAGGCCATATGAGTCTTTCTTGCAATACTGCCAATTTTCACAACAATCTGCCCACAATTCAAGACACTATAAACGTTTGAATAAACAAACCATACTTAGCCATTTTCTGCTCAGTCATTACAGGACTGGGCTTTGGACTTTCAACAGGATGTTAAGAGTTAAAATAATGGATTTGAATATATTTCTTCATGAGAATTATTAAGTTTATTTCAATGTTGGTAAAGGTTTGTTTCTGGTTCATAAACTGGATATCAAAGGTAGGTAACCAATTATGCAACTGTTACTAACGTATTATGGAACAAATGAAAGCAGAAAACTTGACCATTTAAAACTGTATTTTATTAAATTTAATTATAAAGGATATAATTTAGGGTTAGGGTTGCAAGTAACAACAAACATTTTTTTCATAATTATAAAGAAAATATACACTGACAACTAACAATAAGAATTCACTTTTTTTTTTATTTCTAGCACTCTTTTACATCCGTCAGGCATTTTGAGCCTTTTTCAGACAGGAAAAAAAAGAAGATTACTATTTTTGCTAAACCAGATGACAATTTTGATTGACAAATCAAATGATTAAGTAACAGCAGCATAAGTCAGCATAATCGGTTACCTCCCTTTGATATCCAGTTTACAAACCAGAAACAACTGTTTAGCACACCTCCTTTTAATTAACTCTCAAATTCATATACGGTCAGTTACTTTTCTACTTCCCACTCATACAAGAAAATGGCAAAAAT